>WBZZ01002639.1:7500-25000 GCA_019918135.1 Paulinella micropora | reverse complement strand
GAGAAAGGAAGACCATATACATGTACAAGGGAAGAAAAAGAGAAGAAACAAGTTCAGTGGGAGCGTCGTGGCGCGTCCCACAGGCGCCGCTTGGCAGAGTCAATCATACGCGCATTGCCGCGCGCAGTTTCAGCCGCAGACATAGCACGAAAGTAGGGCAAGAGACCACGCGGGTTGAGAGGGAAATCGTTGAGCATGGCATCAGCTAGTATGTCCCTCGCAGCGGGTAGCCCTCGAATAACGCTTGCGTAATACGCCTGAACCTGGCGCAAATAAGCTAATGCCTCACGACCAAGAGCACCAGTTGGTTCGAGAACCCAAGGGACAAGTTGTACTTGACATAGTAGCCAGTTGATCATATTGCCGATGCTTAATCACTTCACGTTGGGATGCAGCTGCAAGCGGAGTTGTTGCTGCAAGCCTTAGAGAAGATTGAGCTAGCGGGGAAGCAAAGCTGACATCAATAATCACATTAGGGGTGCTAGTTCTACTGGGTCGCCACCAAACACGAAGGTCAGGATGTTCTCTTGTTGAGTCCTGAAAATAGATGTGATCAGGTTCAATCTCAACGACTGCGCCACAGCGTCGAAGGAAGGTAACCAGCATCTTGAGGTAGCTGTCGTGTCTTCTGATGATAGCACCTCCAACTAGTGGACAAGTACGTGTCAGAAAATGATACGTAGCGCTTTCAGGTGTAAGTAGGTGTTGACAGGCAGGACAGTGAACGCCAGAGCTGGGAATATCAGAAAGAGGGATGAGGGGCAATCTAGCTAGAAGTGCCGCTTCTATCTCAGCATCCGTGAGTGAGAGCTCAGGATTAGCTGGGATAGTTGAGAAGGGTAATGCCCGCGCTCCTTCTTGAGCAGCCGATAGCATTAGCGCAGGGAAAGCGGGACCATGTTGATCTCTTCCTTGTAGAAGGAGCCGATTGCGGAGTGTTGAGTAGATGGAGTGAGTCTACTCTGGAGGTGAGCAGGTGGGATGATGCCGGGCGTGAGTAATGGCCTGATGACAGCAGTTGGAACACCATTCAGTTCTAGAGAATTGTAGCAGTCAGTAAGAACGTCTCCATCGGTAGCCAGCAAACGTCTGGGATCCTGTTCCTCCGGGATAGCCCGAGAAGAAACAGCTAGCATCAGTGAGGAACTGTAAGCGGCGTGTGCTAAAAGGGATGTCTGTTGCGGGCAACATGCTCCATACTTTCCTGGCAAGCGGATAAGTGATTGTGCCAAGGGAGGTAGGGGAATACTGATGCCCAGGCGGGACGCAAGACATTGATAAGTCAAGTTATCAAAGTGATGCAGACTCCGCATTGACAGATGAGGAGGCAGAACGCGCATGATGTAACTCATCCTTCTTTGAACACACGTGTTGAGAATGGCAAGGGCTGAAGCAGTTGACAAACCAGGGTGAAGAAGCGCACGCATTGTAGGGGCATGAGATTCAGCTCTTGCAAGAGCCCATGAAGCAACACCAGCCGCCATCTCTGCAAGAGTTGAGCACGTGACTTCTTCTTCTTCTTCTATTTCTTCTTCTTCTTCTTCTTCTTCTTCTTCTTCTTCTTCTTCTTCTTCTTCTTCTTCTTCTTCGTCTTCGTCTTCTTCTTCTTCTTCTTCTTCTTCTTCTTCTTCTTTAATGAAATCGAAAGCGAAATTGTACAGGAAGTGAAGTCAGAACTAAGTCATAAAAATCGTAGTCAGAACTAATTCATGAAACTGAGTGAAAAGCTAACTCAATATACTATAAGAAGGAAATTGTACAGAAAATAAAGAGTCTAGTCAAACCGAGAAACTCAGGGACAACAATAAAAAGAAAAAACAAAGGGAAATGGGAAAGAAGTAGAGAAAAACTTAGAAAGAAAAAATGCATAAAGAAACAAAGTAGGAAGGGACAAAAGAAGGTGAAAACGAAGTAAAAGAAAGGAAGGAAAAGAAAGAGAAGGTTAAAAAAGGGAAGACCGAAGGAGAACGAGAGTAAACAAGGAGACTATGTACAAAAGGAAGAGAAGCTGTACAAGGAAAGAAAGGAGAAAGAGAGAGAAGAAAGAAAGGAGAGAAAGAAATTAGCAAAAGCGCTCTTGTGAGTCCCAAAGGCGCCTCTTTGCTAAGTCAAGGATCATGGCGTTTCCGCGCGCTGTAACAGCTGCGGACATAGCTCGAAAGTATGGTACAAGGCCACGAGGGTTGGTGGGAAAGTCATCTAGCATAGCATCAGCGAGCGAGTCTTGGGAAGCAGGAAGTCCCCGAATAACACTGGCATAGTAAGCTTGGACTTTCTGAAGGTAGCGAAGGGCTTCCTTGCCAAGGGCACCAGTAGGCTCCAACACCCACGGAACAAACGAGGTATGGGTCTCAGCAGCGAGCGCATCATACATGCGATGTTTGAAGACCTCACGTTGTGATGCAGCAAACAAGGGGGTGTTAGCTGCAGCCTGTACATAAGCCTGAGCAAGGGGAGATGCAAAGCTAACATCAAGGAGCGCATTCGGTGGGGCCATGCGGCCAGGCTGCCACCATACACGAAGATCAGGACGGTCTCTTCTTTCGTCATGAAAGTAGAGGTGATCTGGCTCAATTTCCACCACAGCACCACATCGACGGAAGAATGTGGCTAGCATCTTGACATAAGCATCGTGTCTGCGGATGACTGCACCTGCAGCTAGCGGACAAACACGAGTGAAAAAATGCTGAGCAGCAGAGACAGGAGTTAGTAACAGTTGGCAAGAAGGACACTGCAATCCAGACGCGGGTATGTCCAGCATGGGCATTTGCGGGGTTCTGAGAAAAAGGGCCGCCTCAATCTGAGCATCAGTGAGAGACAGCTCAGGATTGAATGGAATGGTGAAGAACGGTAGCGCCCTGGCACCTTCTTGTTCTGCGGAGATCATGAGAGCAGGAAAGGCTGGACCGTCTTGAGCTTGGCCTTCCTGAAGGAGTCTGTTGCGTAGAGTAGAGAAGATTGAACGAGAAAGCCTGCGTTGTAGCTGCGTAGGGGGGACAGCACCAGGCCTAAGCAAAGACGTCATGAACGCATGGCTAACTCCCCGCTGTTGCAGTTGCGTTGAGCACTGGGCAAGCACATTATCAGCATCATTAAGACGCAGCCTCAGATCCTGATGCGGAGGCACAGCTTCAGTGCTGACGGCCAGTAACAAGGACGAGGTGTAAGCAGCCTCTGCAAGCATGGCAGTGGATGGCGGACAGCATGATCCATAACGCCCTGGCAGGCGCAAAAGCGATTGTGCCAAGGGGGGCAATGGAATGCTGGTAGATAAACCCAGATA
This sequence comes from Paulinella micropora, assembly GCA_019918135.1. NCBI lineage: Eukaryota > Cercozoa > Imbricatea > Euglyphida > Paulinellidae > Paulinella > Paulinella micropora. The sequence continues at coordinate 21,717 of WBZZ01002639.1, read as the reverse complement.
AGTAGCAAAGCACCTGTATGTGAGACTATCAAAGTGTTGAAGTCCACGCATGGTTAAGTGCGGCGGCAGAACGCGTGAGAGATAGCACATTCGTTTCTGAACACAGCAATTGAGTATGTTGATAGCTGACGCGGTGGAGAGCCTAGGATGCAGGAGAGTCCTCATAGCAGGGGTATGGGAATCAGCTTTCTTGAGCACTCATGACGACACACCAAGTACAGTAGCTTCGTCCGAGGTGAGACCAGGCGGCACCATAGAGTCAGGCTGAAGGTTGGCAACCATATTTCGTGCGGCATCAGGGGAGTGAGGATAGTAGATGCAACCTCCTAGCGTAGGCATAAAACCTTGATGAATGTGAGAACTATCAAGCTGGATGCGTAGAGGAGCAAGGGGCGCGTAGCGAGCAGAGCCAAGTGGGATGCCAGGAGGTAGTAGGCGTTTCAACTTTGGGACAGAAACTTGTAGCCCTCCATCGTCTTGAGCAAGCAAATATCGGAGCTTAGCGTAGCTAGCCGCAACATCAGCAGGCGATCCCAAAAGGTTGTAGTCATCAATCATCGCGACAGCAGTTGCATCACCAACTAAGGAGTTGACGAAGATACTTTGAACACTTAGCGCAAAGAGCATGCTAGCTAGCACACATCCTTGCTTGACGCCGCATAACGAAAGGAAGGAGTCAAGAACAGTTCCACCTTGCCTAATAAGCAGGAACGAAGGTTGGGAGTATGCCTGAAAAATGATTCTCCAAATCGGCCGTAGCTGAGGGGTATCTAGAACAGACTGTAGAATCTTGCTGCGATGACGAAGATTAAAAGAATTGACAAAGTCTTCTTCTTCTTCTTCTTCTTATTATTATTATTATTATTATTATTATTATTAAGAACTTCTTCTTCTTCTTCTTCTCCTCCTCCTCCTCCTCCTCTTCCTCCTCTTCCTCCTCTTCTCCTTCTCCTTCTTCTTCTTCTTCTTCTTCTTCTTCTTCTTCTTCTTCTTCTTTTGCCTTTGCCTTTGATTTAATGAAGTTACTTTTACAAGTGTCCTCTGGTCATCCATACAAATCGTGAGCCCGAAGGCCATTGATTTCACTAAGACGGTGACCCTTATAATATTAATATTATTAAAGTAGCGTTGTAATATATTAAAGTAATAATAATAATAATAATAATAATAATAATAATAATAATAATAATATATATATTGATCTGTCATGGCTGAGCCCGAGGGCCATGCGCCTCCATCCCTCGACCCAACAGGGACTGCAGTGAGTATGTTGGGGAGGGAAGAGTGACTCTAACCATCCTGCATAGAAGGCCCCAAAAGGAAGTCCCTACTACCCGCACAGTGTCGGGTACCTTGCAGGAAATCAACTACAAATGATTGATCTTCCCCGCGTGAGAGCTCCACCAGACTGGGTAGGTCCCGCATGGAGGTACTCACAGGGGTAGCAGACATTTCATGCGGTCTGCCAGCGCATGAGGACGTTTTGTGGTAAGTATCTGGGACGCCTCGAAACCCGTCACCACCCCTAGATCGCGGAATGTAAATACCCCTTTGATCCCCCGTGGTGTATGTCTTATAAAAAACAACACAGCGACATGGCCTCGGAACCAACACAACAACATAGCCTCGGAACCCACACAACAACAGAGCCTCGGAACCAATACAACAACAGAGCCTCGGAACCAACACAACAACATAGCCTCGGAACCAACACTGCAACATAGCCTCGGAGCCAACACAACGACATAGCCTCAAAACCAGTGGGAAGAGGCCCAACCACCTCCTCTTCCCGTGGGGTGCCATACTGTGCACCCCTCCATAATAATAATAATAATAACAATAATATTAATGATAATAATAATAATAATAATAATAATAATAATGATAATGATAATATTAATAATAATAATATAATAGTGTATCTCCTGCCAATTGCTGAGCCAAAAGGCCATGTGCATCCAGTCCTCCATTCCATAAGGAAAGTCTCCACACCAATCGGTGGAATAAAGGAAGTGACGGCATAGAACATTACTCTAGGAGCTTTATACCAATCAGCCCATGGAAAGGACCGATGGCCTATGTACTCCCTAATAATATAATAATAATAATAATAATAATAATAATAATAATAATAATAATAATAATAATAATAATATATCGTACATATGGTTACGATATGTGTATATGGTCAGAGAGTTAAGGAGGAAGATCCAAATTAGAATGAAATGTTAACTGTGCCCTTCAGTTAATATTTCAATCATTTGGTTTAAGAAAGAAAGAGGGAAAGATCCAAACCAGGGTGAAACGTTAACTGTGCCCTTCAGTTGATATTTCATTAATTTGGTTGAGAAAAGAAAGGAGAAGTAAAAGATGTTGGAAACGATGTTCCAAACTAGAATGTAATGTTAACTGTGCCCTTCAGTTAATATTTCATTAGTTTGGTTTCGAGGGGAAAAAAAATAAAAAAAATGTGGCTTGTGGAGTTTCTTCTGGTCTATGAGGGGGCTGGGGTGCGGAGTGGTTTGGCTCGACTAGCTTGAGGCTGCATGTCTATGAGGTTGCCAGGCTTGGGCTGGTCCTTATGGATATTGCAGCACTCGGCATAATCGCGTCGCGAGTACGCAACGTCGAGCCTTACTACGCTCTGCACACCACCCTCCTGGCTACGACAGCCTCTGGGTGCGAGTGAATTGCGTTAGGTGCTGCAGTTTCCTTAAGGGCTGTCTCACTGACTGTCAATTGATCTCACTTGCGCCCATTGTTAGTTATGTCTTACCTCTACCTGCGCTTTCTGCTCTTGCCTTCTAGTTCAGTATCGTCTGCCCTCTCATCACCATGCAAAAAAAGATAATACGCCTCCTAAGCCTAGCATCACCGAGAGCACCTACCGCACCCTTATTTTGCTAAACTTAGACTTCTAACTATACTTAATATATATAAATATCGTGTATGTATTGAGACACATTTACACATCTATCCTACTTTCACAACATTGTTCCCCCTCCACTATAGCAACTTCAAACCAATCACTGCCGTACATAGTCACAACACAAGACACTCAAAAAAACAACTGCTATACCGTGACTCAAATAGTGCTTACTATAGCAGCATTGCTGAGACTGTGTTTAGCAAGCTACCGGAAGCGCTCCAAAGAATCAAGGAAAAGGCACAGTTCAAATGCGCACTCCTGGACTATCTACTCTGCGAACAGCAGAATGAATCTTAGCTTGCTCTGTCTCTCTTTTTTTCCTTTTTTTAATACAGTAAGCAAGGTTTAATGAGAAAGAGACGAAAGAAAAATAAAGAAGAGCTTGATTCAAATGAATTCTGGTTCCAAGGAACGACAGTACAAGCTCATAAGGAAATCTGGAACTAAGGTTCAACAGAAAGCTCCTGGAAAGAGTAAAATGGATGAGAAAAGAAAGAGAAAAAAGATAGAAAGAAAGAAAGAAAGAAAGGAGGAAAGAGAAAAAGAAAAAAAAAGGGGGAAAGGATAGAGAACGAAGAAAAAAAAACAACAAAGAAAGAAAAAAAAAACACAAAAGAGAATAGAAACAAAAAACAAAAGAAACAAAAAAAAAAACAAACCGAAACAAAAGAAACGAAGACAATACAAAAAAACAACAACAGAGGCAGCGACAAACACCAAAAGCAAACACAAACAAACAAGCACAAAGCCAGACAGGGGCAAGGGAGATGATGGTGTTTGGGGTGTCGGATCCCCAGACAGATATATTATGGGGTGTCAGATCCCCAGACAGATATATTATATGTTATGAGGGAGTAGACGTGGCTATAGTATAGTTGGACAAGAATATGAGTGGGTAGTAGCTGGTTAACATGTCGAAACATTTGTACAAATGGTTGTAGGCGGACGGCAATTGTTTGGACATGTTTTCTGAAAGATAAGTTGCTTTGGAGAGTTGTACCTAGTAGTTTGACCTGTTTCTCATGTTCGAGTTTTGTCTCGCCGATCGCCAGCTGCAGCTTTTACGTCCTGTCCAAACTTGTGAAAGATCGTGTATGTTGTCTTAGTGGGGTTAGGTACAAGATCATGTCTATGAAAGTAACGTACAAGGTTGGTTGTGTCGGTTTGTGCATGCTCTTGTAGTTGCTCTTTGTTAGATGCTGCAATTATGAGTGTGGTATCATCAGCGTAGGCAAAGACTGTTCCGTGTGTAAGTGATAGGAGGATGCTGTTGATATAGAGGATAAAGAGTGTTGTGGAAAGGGTGCTGCCTTGTGGTATACCGTGCGTGATCCGGCGGGGGTATGAGCGGGCGTGTTGGGTGAACACAGTTTGGAATCGTCTGGTCAGGTAGGATTTGAAGAAGGCAGTGGTATCATCGCTGAAGTTGAATTCATGTTGCAGTTTCTGGGTGAGTTTTGCATGGTCAATGGTATCATATGCTTTAGACAAATCGACAAAGAGTGCTAGTACGTATTTGCCTGGGCCTTTTTGTGAGTGGATGTGGTTGAGGATTGTTTGGGTGCAGATGGTGGTATTGGAATGTGGGCGGAAAGCATATTGAGTGCGTGAAAGGATATCATATCGGTTCAGGTGGTCCATGAGTTGTCGGTTGATGATTGTATCAAAAACTTTCGCGATAATGGGCAGGAGGGATATAGGTCTATAGTTCTCTGGCAGTGTTATTTCTTTAGCTTTATAAATTTCTATTACTTTTGTTATTTTTAGCACGTCAGGGTACTCATTTCTTTCTACTGATTTATTGAAAAGTTTGCTTAGGATCGGTGCAATATATGTGCTTAAATCTTGTATTATTGCAGGTTTTATTTTGTTTATGTCTTCGGATTTATCTCTATCAATCCTTAAGTGTTTTAGTTACTTCCTGTGTAGTTATATAATTTTGTCTGAAGATGCGGTGTTGTGTTTGTTTATGCTTTTTTGTTCTTCTTTTTTTCTTCTTGGGGGGATTGAGCGCTTACCTTGGCTCCTACCGACGTGTAGTGCCTGTTGAGGACGTTCGCGATGTCTTTCGCATCTGTGTACACCTGTCCATCTACGCAGAGTCTTGTAGGTGATGTTTTAGTAGCTTGCATTTGAGGGATAAGCATTCTCAAAGCATTCATTCTCTTCTTTGAATCGTGCTTTAGGTCCTCCATTAACTTCGTCATATATTCTTTTTTTGTTCTTTTTTTTTCTCTATTAGTCTTATTTCTGTGTGCTCTATATCTGCTTTTGTTATAGTCAGTAGCCTTAGCAATCTTCCTTTCGTATAGTTCTCTTTGTTTCCCTATCATTTTTCTTATTTCTTTGCTACACCACGGCTTCCATTTTCTTTTTTTTTAATCAGATTTTTCGTATTTTTCAATTACATTCTTAATTGTTTTTTGTATTATGTTAAAGCAGGCATTAGGTGTTGTCTTGTTAAGTTCAGTGTCTAGTTTTTGCTCTAGTTCTGCCTTCATTTCCTTTAGTATTCTTTCCTTTTTGTCTTCATATCTTGTATTACTTAGTCTTTTAGTGTTTTTCTTGTGTACGATAGGCGTATGGAATACAGCATATATGGGGTGGTGGTCAGTGATTAGCACCGGCAGTGTGTCAGCAGGGAGATCTGTGCATATAGTTGTGATAATCGTGTCAAGTAGCTTTTTGCTATCCCAGAATGGGTCAACTCTCGTGGGTTTGGTTATTGTTGTGTACAGGTTGTTGATAACAAGGAATTCACAGGTAGCATGGGTTGGGCGTAGTAAGTCTATATTTAGATCACCAACAATTGTAATGGTGGTGTGTGGTGAGGTTGACATAATGGTGTCCATGTAGTTCTGTAGTGCAGGGAAGAATTCTGGATCACGTGTTTGTGATGATGGTCGTTTTTATATGTGTAGGATGGTGTGTATAGGGTTGTTAAGGAGGTGAGTGCTGTGGATTTGCATTGTCGTGGTGGATGGTTTTGAAAGTTTGCTGGTGTGGATTGTGACGTGCATGCTGTTTTTAGAGTAGACAGATACATCAGGTGTATGGTGTGATATGTATGCTGGGATTGGAAATGATCTATGGTTTGTGTCTGGGTGGAGTTTGGTTTCGGTCAGTGATATGATATGATTGGTATCTTGTGCATGTGTCTTAATAGATTCTTCTTCTTCTTCTTCTTCTTCTTCTTCTTCTTCTTGGATTCTTTTATTATCTTCTTCTTCTTCTTCTTCTTCTTCTTCTTCTTCTTCTTCTTCCTCTTCTTCTTCTTCTTTGCCTTTGCCTTTGGTTTAATGAAGTTACTTTTACAAGTGAACTCTGGTCATCTATACAAATCGTTAGCCCCAAAACCGTTGATTTAACTAAGACGGTGACCCTTATATTAATAATATTATTAAAGAAACGTTGTAATATATTAGAATGGTAATAGTAGTAGTAGTAGTAGTAATAATAATAATAATGATAATAATAATAGGCTTCCTCAGACTATGGCATCAGATCCAGATCCTGGACATTTGCCTCCATTGGGTCACCGGGGTCAGCCGATCCCAACGCATTGTCAGGACACCAAACAGACATAGCAGCAACAGCAGCAGCAGGGGCAGATGAGGGCTGTGAAGTGCATGAAGAGTTAGATGCGAGGGTGTTAGCTGAAGAGAAGAACTCGGAGACACTACGCTGCGCTCCCGAACCCCTCTCTCTCGCCAGGACGTCCACACTGCGCGGACGGCCGCGCCGCGCAACATCAACGTCACTTGGGGGAGAGGGTGGGACAGAAGCTGATGGAACCTCAGTGAGGTCAATCACCTCCTCGCCCCCATCCTCCACCCCAAGCTCCTCCCTTTTACCCTCCCTAGCAGACCAACACTCAGACATATGATCCAAACAACACATCCAACTTTGGAGGGGGACGCAACGCTGTAACCCCTAACAACGCAGCAAGCCTAAAGTTACTGCGGAAGCGCGACTTCCCCTGAAAAAACTTACAAAACAAACGTGATTGATCCTCAGGCGACATATCATCCCAACCCCGCCGCACAGAGCCCTCCCGCTCCCGCCCAAGCAACATATCCTCAACCACAACCTCACCGCCTACGACCTCACCACCCTCCTTACTCCCTCCATCCCCTTCAGCACCCCCCACAGCCATGCCACCGAGCCTTTGCATACTCAGCAACAGCTGCTTACGTCTCCCCTCATGCATGGGGCAATCCCATAAGAAGTGCGCAAGGGACTCATTGACATCATCATGACAACAGAAGCAGTGAGGGGACATGCCACTGACCAACTTGCTGCGGTACAACCGAAGGCGGTTGTTGCAGCTGAGCAACCTTCTCCGAAGCAGATTATAATGCGCATCATCAAGGGCTACCCATCTTGGGAACTCCTTAGTTCCAAAGACTTGTCTTAGGATGACTCGCAGGCCATCAGTAAGATCGCTGCCTGCCTCTCGCTTGTCCCACATCAGTTGCTGCACCATCTTGACGTCCTGCTGAAGGGCCCACTTGTCCACAGTCGAACTCCAACTCTCGAGGTCCTCTGAGTTATTTAGAAGCTCCTGAAGCCCTTGTTGTAGATCCATTGAGTCACTGATAGCGTCTTCGGCCTCCGCAGTCCAGTCGGATTTGACTTGGGATGCGATGACAGGAAATCGCTCCTCCGGTAGAACATGCAGCCGTCCATAGAACTTCAGTTGCGCCGCCAGTCGCAAACGCTCCGCACTCAAAGAGCGCGCCAGGAAGAGTGTAATCCACTTGCTTGTCTTAGGGCTGATGCCGAGAATCATCCTCATGGGGCGCAGCATTGCTGCCTCCAGCTTGGTGAGCTGCGATACGGGGGCACGCCAGACATCGAAGGCGTACTTCAGCTTGGCTTCCACAAGTTGATTCCAGCACATGAGACGATACCTAGCTTGTATCTCACCTCACCACAAATAGTACCAACCTGCGGTGGCGACTTCAGTGGCACGCGTAGCCCGCAAGGCCTGCTCCTTCCACTTCAGGTCGTCGGTGATAACCACTCCCAGGTACTTGTACTGACTGGTGACACAAAGCTTCTGGCCGCGGAACCACACCACGGGCTCACCTCGCTCCCTGATTCTTGGTCGTTTCGCCTTGCTCGACGTGTAAATGGGCATGATTTCCGTCTTGCCGGGCTTCAGGTTGACTTCCAGCCGATAATCTTCCGAACTTGGCCACAACATTGACCGTCTTCTGGAGCTGGTGCGACTGTGAGCGATGAGGGCCACGTCGTCCGCGTAGAGAAGTGCCTTGTTGTCGTTCAGCCGCTTCACATCCGTGATCTTGAGGGCACTCGCCAGCCGATCACACAGCTCATCCATAAAGACGTTGAAGAGTGTGGGAGAGAGAGGGGACCCCTGTTGGACGCCTACACCCTCCAGTACTTCGGGGGTGAGTGCTCCATCAACTAGCACTTGCGACGAAGTCTGCTCGTAGCACCTGCGTAGCGTGCGCCAGGACTTGCCCCTTACACCCAGCTTCCAGAGCCTCTCAAATAGACCATCTCTCCAAACAGACGGGAAAGCTTTGCGTAGATCGACGAACAGGACATACGACTCCCGCTTCTGCTGCTGACGCCCCTTCAACCTCTGCCAAAGGGTAAAGACCTGATCCGTAGTGCGACGCCCCGGGCGGAAGCCTCCCTGCTCTGGACGTAGCTTATCCGGGCCATCCACGAAGAGCGTTAGACGAGTAGCTAATAAGGACAGATACAGCTTACCAAGGCAACTAATAATCGAGATATCCCTCCAGTTGTCAGGATCCGTAGGATCCCCACCCTTGGGGATATTGACGATGATTCCCTTGCCCCAAGCTTTTGGAGTCCTCTCGGCTTCTCGAATCCAGTTGAAGTACTGCGTTAAGTAGCCATTGATGTAGGCGCCGCCATACTTGAGCATCTCGTTCTTCACTTTGTCCTCGCCACAAGCTTTGTGGTTATTCAGGGCACGTTGCCTTGCAAGGACCTCCTCTTGCGTGAACGGCTTGTCCAGCTCTTCGCAAGTGTCTTCACCTACTTCGTGCTCCTTCATAGCCCGGGCCACCTCATCTCTGAAGCGATCGTTCCAGTGGAACTGCCGCTTAGCTTCGGCTTCCTCCCACTGCAGCGAGCCTGCTTCTGCACAGCACTCCACCACAACAGCCGCACTTGCCGGATTTTCCCGTGGCTTCACCGAATTTTTCCGAAATTCTTCCCACCGAGCGACCTTCTCCGGCAGCGTACACGCCAGTGAGCCATCCTCCCTTTGCACCGGCGCGGAGACCTTCGTTCTGCGTGCCCCGCCAAGCCGCTTCGCGAGTAGCCAAAAGCGCTTTGAGGATTGCTCACGTTGACATTTGACCGCTTCTTCCTGCACTTGCTTGAAGGAGGCGGACTTCTTGGCCCGAGTTGCCTTCCGAATTTGCTTGCGGAGACGTAGCCAATTCAGACGGGCTTCCGCATTCGATTCATCCTTCCTGTATGCTGCGTAGGCCTCCCGGCGCTGTTGAATGAGCTCCTTTAGCTCCCCGTCGAACCAATTGTTGGTGAAGCGGGGTCGTATACATCTGGAGCCAAGGACCCGGTGCGCCGCCATTCGGAAGGACTGCGCCACTCGCTCGGTGACGTCATCTACCACCCGTTGGCTGTCGGCACCACCCGATAGGTCAAGCTCAGGCAGCTGATGTACTCCAAGCTTCTGTAGGCAATGCTGGAATACGTCATCGAACTTGTCGCGTAGATAATCCAGCGCTTGCTTCGCAGCGTGATCATTACCCGAGACACCAGCACCAATAAGCTTATCAACACGAAAGGACCTGTAAGGTTTCGCAGCCCGCTTTGGCCGGCGCTGGCCGCTCCACGTCAGTTCGGCCCATACTGCCTTGTGGTCCGTATCAAGATCATCTTCGCATACTCCGAACTTTGCTCCAGATGCCAAGCCAGGCGACGCGCAGATGTAATCGAGGAGGTGCTTGCCTGTGCCCATGCCGCGCTGCTCACGCCGGGACCACCAGTAGGACCCTTCCACTGGGCACCAGAAGCCGCTCAGATTTCGCAGGCCCGTAGCGACGAGGACAGCCGCGAATCTCTTTCCGTTCTCCGAACGTACCGGTGCTCCCTTATCATCGACCTCCCCGTGCTGACCGACGATGCCCTCCTCTTTTCGGCTGCATGCCGGCCCGAGCTTCGCGTTGGCATCCGCCACCGTGACCACAAGACCTTTGGCTCCAAAAAAAGCTATAGCTGCCTGCCAGGCCGCATACGCCTCTGACGACTCTTCTTCCTGCGTTTCCTGGGGAAAGTAGCCGTTGCCCACATAGATATCCTGAGCGCCGGTAACACCCGAGGCGATACGCAGCCACACTTGCTGCCGGTGGTCGACGGGGGCTGACACCAGGTTGCAATACGGACCAAGGAAGTTAGCCACCGCGAATAGAACCCCACCCTTGCAGCGATTTTTCTCGCTGACCTCCGCAGGTTTTCCAAAAATCCGGAATCCATCCAGGCTGCATTTGGAAAGTTGCTTCTTGCCCATGCGGTGCTCCTGAGCCCCAATGACTAGCCAGCCCTTGTGCTTGTAGAATGATGCCCATTCCGCCGTGCCAACGTTGTCGTATCCCGTTTTACAATCCCGTTTTACCCTGCCAGTTGTGACTCGCGACGAGTAGCTTGAAGCCGGTATCGAACTGCTTTGAGCTTCTTGGCTCGTTTCCGGACCCGACGGCCGCGCTTGGCATCCGCCCCCATGCTGCCCCCCTCTGCAGGTGCTTGCGCAGGTTGGTCCCCCACTGCACTGGCCGCCGAATGCAGGGGCACCACCTGCACATCAACACACTCAGACACACACTCAGGTGCATCGGCAGCCAATTCCGAAGACACCACCTGCACATCATCACCACATTCTTCATGCAGAGGCAAGACGCGATATCCCGTCGCAGCTTCCTCCTTCCGGACTGCCGCTTCCCCACGCAGATGGATGCGAATAAGCCTTCGGACACGTTCCCTGTCCCTGAACCTGCGCCCAAGGGCCACATTGACCCCTCTGCCGAAGAATTTGAGATGTTTGAGTTGCTGCAACGCCGTCTGCCTGCTGTCATCGTCCTCGTAGACCAGCTCCAGGTGACGAGACATTCGCTGGCCTTGCCACTCCATTACCGGGACCACCAGACCAAGACCGCTCATTTTGGAGGCGATCTCCTGTAGATTGGCGCGTTCTGAGAGCCCCCAGACAATCAGATTACGCCCGTCCTTGTCGTACCGATCTACCCGCCGGTACCGTCGAGGCGGCGGTGCCATCTGCCATATAGCGCCGCTCGCCTTATGTTGAAGCGCCGACCCGTGTGCCAGGTTTGGGGAGGAAGGATGAGGCGCAGCTAAGATAGCCTCTCCACGTGGTTCAGGAATTCCGTCATATACGCGAGCCCTCATCCTCCCATCCTGGGACATCGGGCCAGAGCCCGTCGAAGAGGCATTCCCACGGGGATTGTCCAGGTCTTCGGCGATTCTACCTTGTCCCATAAGGGCCACAGTGGTAGCTCCGTGCTTCGCGTATTTGTAATCCATTGAGAGTAGTAGACGGCCAATGTCGCTGCCATCACCGCCGCGCCTCTTTACGCCGAGGAAAGCGCCCGTCCATGCAAATAGCATCGGCGGTATCTGCAACACACACTACACGCATTTCCGCCGGTGTCACTGGACGCTGCCGCGTCGCCTCGTGCCCTTCGGCGCCCGCCAGCACCCCCAGCGTCGCCAGAACCTGCCTCACGCACTACACACACTCTCCATCGCATCGCCAACGCCTCTACTCTCATGCCTTATGGACTTTCAGCTGCTCCTAACAATACACATCATGAGGTACGGGTGTCCCCGAGTGGAGCCAGATCGGACGGCGTGCCGCTGAAACTCCTTCCCCCACGTGGGTATAGAAGGCGCGAACCTAGCGGTACCTATAGGGTCTTACAGACAAGTATAGTAATCCCAGCCGAAGCTGCTCAGTTAGAAATGCAACGGTGGAGTGCATGGGGCAAGGCACGGCAACGCAGCAAGGCACTGGCAAGGCATTGGGACCGACTGAAGCCCCTCTCCAACGTGCGCTCATCATGTGTTCCAGTTAGGCAACCCCGAAGAAGCGAAGATAGGGAGGAGACAAAACCCAGATAGGGTGAAGATAGGATTAACATGAAGCCGAAATGGAGCCGAGTTGGAACAGGTCAACTCAGCCCCATCTCGGCTCAATGTGAATCCTATCTTCAACCCATCTCGGTACTGTTTCCTCCGAATGCTCACCTCAACAAGATCACCAAACCGGAACTGGAAGCCCCCAGGCATTTACTCGGCAGGAAATTCGGCGAAAATGGGCTAACCAGGAAACCAGACCCAAACCAACAGCCAAGAAAAACGAGCCAACCAACAATCCAACAGACAACCCCACAACCTGCCTGGCCGAACCCCTACCGAGTAAATGCCCAGTTGAGAATTGCGCATATCCCGGTGACCGCCCTCCCCAAGCGGTCACCTTCGCGGGGAGAGGCCCAACCACCTCCTCTTCCCGTGGAGTGTCATCTTGTGCACCCCTCCAGAATAATAATAGTAATAATAGTAATAATAGTAATAATAATAATAATAATAATAATAATAATAATAATAATAATAATAATAATAATATGTCATATGTATGGTTAGGATATGTGTACATGGTCGGAGAGTTAGGGAAGGGGATCCAAATTAGAATGAAATGTTAACTGTGCCCTTCAGTTAGTATTTCATTAATTTGGTTCAAGAAAGAAAGAAAGAGGAAAAAAAAATTCTCTCTCTCTCTCTCTCTTTCTCCGCTCTCTCTCTCTCTCTCTCCCTCTCTCTCTCTGTCTGTCTGTCTCAGGTTTTGTCTTGGTATGTTTCCTTCACCGTTTTTTTGTTTCTTGCTCTGAGTCTGCTCTTCTTTGGACCTTTTCTTCAACTTTTTCCCCCTGGGACTGATCTTTTCCTCTCGTTCCCGTAGTAGAAGCGGTTGTGGTAGTAGTAGCAATAGTAGTAGTAGTAGTAGTAGTGGTAGTAGTGGTAGTAGTAGTAGTAGTAGTAGTAGTAGTAGTAGTAGTAGTAGTTCTTGGGCGTAGCGTTTAGCCCCCTCAGGCGTTCGTGCTTAACTGCATTTTTTTTTGGGGCCTATTTTCTCCTTCCGCGAGTTTTTACAGGGCCCTTTTTTGTTTAGTGAGTAATGGGTTCTTTTGCGGTCTTAACCCGAGTCCCACACTGTTCGCCGATCTAGAGATCTTGAAGTGAAATGATGAGGAAGTTCGACTCTTTCTTGTCCTTTATCTCTATCTCTTTCTTCTTCTTCTCTCTGTCTTTTTTACCGTATGCAAGGTTCTCCCTCTTTTTCTCTTTCTTTTCCCCTTTTGTTTTCTTTTATCTTTTTCGTTTTTCTTACATGCTGCTGCTTGTTAGGTTTGGTCATGTTCATGTGCGGTATAGCTTTATGTTTATGGTTGTGGCTTGTGGAGTTTCTTCTGGTCTATGAGGGGGCTGGGGTGCGGAGTGGTTTGGCTCGACTAGCTTGAGGCTGCATGTCTATGAGGTTGCCAGGCTTGGGCTGGTCCTTATGGATATTGCAGCACTCGGCATAATCGCGTCGCGAATCGCCACGTCGAGCCTTACTACGCTCTGCACACCACCCTCCTGGCTACGATGGCCCATGGGTGCGAGTGAATTGCGTTAGGTGCTGCAGTTTCCTTAAGGGCTGTCTCACTGACTGTCAATTGATCTCTTGCGCCCATTGTTAGTTATGTCTTACCTCTGCCGGCGCTTTCTGCTCTTGGCTTCTAGTTCAGTATCGTCTCCCTTGCCCCTGTCTGGCTTTGTGTTTGTTTGTTTGTGTTTGCTTTTGGTGTTTGTCGCTGCCTCTGTTGTTGTCTTTTTGTATCGTCTTCGTTTCTTTTGTTTCGTTTGTTTTTTGTTTCTTTTGGTTTTTGCTTCTGTTCCCTTTTGTGTTTTGTTTTTTATCGTTCTTTGTAGTTTTTCTTCCTTCTCTATTCTTTTCCTTGTTTTTTCTTTTTCTCTTTGTCCCTTTCTTTCTTTCTTGATTTCTATCTATCTTTTTTCTCTTTCTTTTCTCGTCCATTTTACTCTTTCCAGGAGCTTTCTGTCGAACCTTAGTTCCAGATTTCCTTATGAGCTTGTACTGTCGTTCCTTGGAACCAGAATTCATTTGAATTAAGCTCTTCTTAATTTTTTTTCGTCTCTTTCTCATTAAACCTTGCTTACTGTAAAAAAAAAAAAAAAAAAAAGAG
>WBZZ01002639.1:0-2500 GCA_019918135.1 Paulinella micropora | reverse complement strand
TAATGGTAATACATTTGTTCTTGACATACTGCCGATTAAAAGAAGTTGAAAGTAAGGAGTTTACATTTACAAAAACGGCTACAGACTCAGCTGTGACGTGCTGTATGGGGATATATATATATATCACATTTCAGCGTCTATCCGTAAGTCGATGCGCTGTGTGGGATGACTTCATAACGCATACAATCACTGCAGAAAGAAATCAGAAGTTGTATGACGAAAATGCTATTTCCGTCATAAAATCTGGAGGGGGTACTGTATGCATCACCTCCCGGATAGCAGGTAAAAAGTATATTTTTCCTGGTGACAGTTGCATCTACTTTTTCCAGCCTGTTTTTCAGTATTATTTGTCCGGATTGGACCTGATGCCATTTCATTCCTGGTCTGCTGCAGTTTTCCTTTTCTGCTTCACTGAGCTAATACAACGAGACATCATTCTCATTTGAGGACTGTGGTTGTATTACCGACTTTTTTACTAGCTACTATGATCGTTGGGTGCATTACAGGTCGCACGCGTGTTCATTAAGTTAAATTCTATTTTTGCATGACTCGGCTCGTAAGTGTAAGACCAGGTGTCTTGATACACATTTTTTCCATCAAAAATGGTGTCAAAAGAGTAGAACAAAGATTATTGTTCGTTTGTAAAGGGAACTTGTTGTACGTGACAACGGTATGGTTTTCAACAATAGCTTCCTATTGCCATGCCGTATAAGCCTATAACAAGGAAAAGTAGCTACTATCACTCAGTATTTTATTTAAGTTGTACCTCTTGTTATGTATGATAACAAATGCGATGGTACACCGATCGCTTGCTTAATAAGAATTGTCAACAAACCATGTGTTCGAGTCCTAGTCAAATATCATATCTCTGAGTGCGGGGTTGCGCACCATACTTTTGAAAGAAATAACTAATAATAAAGACTTTGATTAAAAAATTTATGTCACGTATGCCATGTTTAAAATGTGAAATTAAAGATTTTTGAGTTATCGGATTTGAAAAATTACTTTTTTGAGTTTAGTATCATAAGCGGCAACGCACCATAGTTAGAGCTTTCAAACAAAAAAAAACTGTTCTGAAAAAGCTTGTCTAGAAGCTGAGATCGGTGTACCACTAAATCCACCACTTTTACATGATCAAATAGCCAATTTGAACGTTGTATTAATATTGACTCCAAAGTCATCGCTTCGAAACAGGCCGAGAGCTAACCACGCAGGGTAAACTTGATTGGCATTTGCACCGCCAATGCCACCCCAGATCAGTACTCCAAGTTCAGTGTTACTGTCACAAACTCTCTCTGTAACTACCGTAAATACCGGTTGTATTAATATTAATCATGAGTCACATCACCTTATTAACTTCTTAAGGAAATTTGCCATCGTATTATCAGTAACAGTGTTTGACAGTGCACATATATACATACAAACTTGTTGGAACTAATAACTAATTAATAGTCATGGACCGGCCGTATCGGAGTAGCGGTGTCGTTAGAGCCATTTCTTATGATCCTGCCAGTCAAGTTACGTGGCGCGTCTGTTGGCGCCTTTTCTCATTAAAGCTGTTGTAGTGTGTTGAGAGTGTAGTAGCTATCATAGATTGCTTTATTAATAACAGTAGTCTAACCTGTTATCGAGCCTTGATTAGCGAACTCTGCGCCAGCAGCTTTAATAAGTTGCACTTAGTCTGGAATAAGATGCATTAGGCCTTAACAGAAAAGTGCGAGGATCGACGTGCAGCAGGCAGTCGACATCATTCCGTGGGTAGGCAGAAGGCACCCACCTCAAACGTGTCTATCGGCTAGACAGCATAGCATAGACACACCAACTTACTTCATTCCTAATAATAATTTCCCCATTTCTTGTAACATTTCTACTTAATTGCAGGAATTTATTGGTAGTTGAGTTTGACTCCTACCTTCCGCACTTTGGTCCAACATGGCATATACCATGTTTGGAACGTCGATGAACAGAGGGTTCAAAGTGGATTCTCCGCCATTTAATAGCAGAGACCTAGATTGGGATAATTGGGAATATGGGTTCCTTGCTGTTTTGGCAATCTATGATCCATTAGCTTAAGGTTGACAGAGGCCGGGTTGAATCCGGGACACTTCAGTTGTTCGCTGTTGAACAGATTGTGAGATTTTTATTGAGGTAGACAAATTGCCGCCAATAAAAGGGCGGTAAACTGAGGCACATGGCTTGCTTATTAAAACAGTTGTCATGCTACACCCTAACATAAATTGTCAGTGTGGTCCATTGAGGTCAGTCCTATCGAGTTACAAATATAATATATAAAGAGTAACCGCCGACAGAAATTACTAACAGCTACATTCTGTTGTAATGCTCCCCCTAATTTCAGAGGTAGTTACATTTTACGAAAGTGTCCTAGTTACTAACTGACTGACACTCTAACTGAGTCACCTCCTAAGTTGCATATCATCAACTCCATCTACTTCGATGAGTGTCCTGAGAGCCTATCCGCTCCCTTTTTGAACAGCGATGG
>WBZZ01002638.1:0-32500 GCA_019918135.1 Paulinella micropora | reverse complement strand
CCAAACCAAACCGGGATAAAATGTAAAAATTATCTCGAGAGATGGTCTGTGACTGGACACTTCCCCTCGGATAAATTGCACACCCCGTGTTATCCTAGATTCACTCATCGTCCCCCCCACCTAGTGTGAGTCTATACTACCCCCAGGATACTTATTGATAAATTTCAAGTTTGTCCGATTTAAGCCCATCGGTTCCGCATTATTCCCCAAATTCGAAATCCGATGCGCTTCTATTACGTCAGAAATAAAAATTTTGCGTGAGACTACTCACGTAAAATGTATCGCCCCACATCTGCCGTCACCATAATCCTGCGTAATCCCTCTCTTGTACAATCTGAATCCATTCAAATTGCCATGTAACTAGTGTGAATTTGGTCAATCCATCCACTTCCAACTCGAACGTTGAAAATTGCCACGAAACTTGTGGGAATTTGATCAATCCATCCACTTCCAACTCGAACGTCGAAAATTGCCACGAAACTTGTGGGAATTTGATCAATCCTTCCACTTCCACTCGAACGTCGAAAATTGCCACGAAACTTGTGGGAATTTGATCAAACCTTCCACCTCTACTCGAACGTCGAAAATGCCACGAATCGTAAAACCTTTTACCAAATTAAGGTCCCAGGTGACGCTGTAGTCCAGGCGTGTAGCCCAGGAGTGACTTAAGACGTCGTTGAGGGAAGGCCCCCCGCCAAGCCTCGGATACCCCCCATCGCCGTCCCCCCGACGCTATCACTCCATGCTTGAAACGACCCCGAGTACCCCTTATAGACCTACCCGTCTATCCATCCCATTCCCCCATTTGTTACCCCCCTTTTTGCCCCCCTGTCCCCAGGTCGTCCCGTTGTTGTCCCGTATCGTCCCCTTGATGATCCTTCCCTCATCCCCCCTATATACTATCCATCCCTATTACTATCCGACCTATAATCTATCCAATTCTATTACTATCCATCCTATATTCTATCCACCCTATAATCTATCCCCTTCTACTACTATCCGTTCTATAATCTATCCCCTCTCCCCCTATTCCGCCGTCCCACATTCCGTCTTCCGCGTTAGTTCCCCCTCTGCCCCTGCCCGTGTTGCCATCCAAGCATATATATATATATATATATATATATATATATATATATATATATTCCCATCCGCATGCCGAGCGGTAAGTGTCGTCCAGTCGGCGTACCGCCGTCTTCGCGTCCCTGCGCGGCAAAATAGAAATAGATTTCATGAGTGGCACATTCCGAGTGTACCATGGCCTTGCTCGCCATATGTGCCCGTTGCCCTGCCGCGGTACCTGTGGGTGTATTTGTATTACCCCCTCCACTCTCCTCTTCGTCATCATTTTTCATCTTTCTCTTCATCTTCTCATTCTTTCTCGCCATCATTTTCCCGTTCGTACCCCGTACGCTTACCCTTTGTCAAGCTACCGCAGGCTGAGGGTGAAATATCAATAATTGAGCGTGAGGGTGATCAGTCCGTCAACGTCATTGACCTCGCTTCCCGGCGGGTTAAAATATTATCCTCCAAAGGCTCATAGGCCTGTCGTCGCGTCCCTGCGCGGAAAAAGAATTGTATCGTCACGCCCCGCGCGAGATAAGATTATCCATAATCGCGCGGAAAATCCAGTAAGCCAAAAGATAGTTAGAAATGGTTGTCGTGTATTTTTCATGCGTTGCTTCCAACCAGCACATGAAAGTACACGATTAGTATCGTGGTCTCTGTGTGTAGCCCACAATTTTCAAAGGGTTGATTTTTCCGATCCCCGTTCAGACGATGACGTCCGTGCCTCGCGCTCCTGCGCGTACCAGGTGTATACTATACACTTTTTGGATCAAGTGATCCACGGGTATCCTCAGCCGTTTCCCCCGGGCGCACCACCCCGGTTTCGGTCATCATCTTATCTTTTCATTCTTCTCTTTCTCACTCATTTCTCGTCTCCCTCTCTCCCTTTCTTTCTCTTTCTCTCTCATCTCCTTCCCTTCCTCGTCCTCCGCTCCGTCCCCGAGGAACGCTTCCTTCCCCTCGATCCCACCTGCGCCGGTGGTGCCCCGATAATCTCAAAAGGCCAGCCTCTCTCCTCCACCTCATCCCAGATGAACGTGGGGATTCGCCGCTCGTCCGTGAGGTAAAAAGGTATGTCCAAGACCTCCCTAGGCCGTGATTGCACAGTATAGGGCGTGTGGTCCTTGTCATCCAACTGGATACTGACATGCCAAGTCTCCCGTTTCTGCCCCCAGTTCTCCAGAAAAACTGAACTGAACCGACAGTCCTTTTCCATGTTAGTCCCATCATCGCTCCTCCAGAACTGCATTACTGGGGCAATGCCCACCGCCGCTTTGGACCTCGTACGTCCTCCGACCCTCCAATATCCGCATGATATAGAAGTCATCCAACGTATCATCCGAGGCCTCTCTATCCGCAGGTCGCATCAGGTAATACTTGCCGACTCTCCAGCGGATTTTATCTATCTTGGTCGGGTCGACCAACCACTTTCCTGACTGTGGACGCGATCTACCTCCATCCCCTTTTTCTGGTGGTGGTCTCGGACGGGCCGCCTGTGCCCGCTGCTGCTCCTTCTCCTCCTTCCTCTCCTCCTTTGTTTCCCGTCGCAGCCCTTCCTCCGAGCCCTCCGGCTTCTCCTTCCGCTCCTGTGTTTCCTCCTTGCCTTTGGCGCCTTCACCTTCCTGGCGCTGTCTCCTGGATGCCCGTTCGTGAGAGCCCTTTTCCAGCTCCGTGATTGCATCCCACAATCTTTGTTTCTCCTCCTCTTCCGGTTCATACAGAACTTAGCTGGTCCCTCAACCTCGCCAACTCTTTCGCCCGCTGCAAGCGAGTAGGCAAAGGTCTCGGGTTGCCCCAGTCATCCGTCGTGCGCGCCAGTGCCTGCGCGTCCGTCTCGTAGTCCAATAGGAACGGTGAGAACTTGACCAGCCGTCGTACATGCACGATCTGTTCTTTTGTCGTTCGCTGATGGCGGATTTTGTAGTTGTATGCCGCAGTTTGCTGCACCACCTGATACGGTCCCTGCCACTTTTCGTACAACTTCGCCGACACACCCACCGGGATGCTCGGGACGTATAACAAGACCGTGTCTCCCACGTTGAATTCCACATGTCGGAACTTTTGCTGCCCCTTGTCGTCATTCCTCCTCATAGCAGCCTCGCGCTGCTTCCGGACGATGTGTTCAGCCTCCGCTATTGCCCGCAGGCGGCATGCCATCAATTCCGTCGGGTCATATAAGGCCGTGTCCTTGAAGCGATCCGTAGGTGTGTTCAACACCCTTCATGTACCAGTTGATTCGGGCAAAGCCGGACGCTCCCTCCCAAAGACGAGGAGCCCAAGTTGTAAACTGCAAACGTAAAAGCCTGCACCGTCTCCGGCCACATCTTCTGGTTGTTCTGGCAATAGATTTTCAAGGATGCCTTCATCGTTTTGTGCATCCGCTCGATTTTCACGTTTGCCATTGGATTGTATGCCGTAACGTAGTTCCATTGGAACCCAAAATATGCACTGAGTTCGTTCGAGAGCCAGTTGATGAACGAACTCCCTCTGTCTGATATGATCTTCCTTGGAACTCCGATCCTGCAGAAAACGTGGTCGATCAGAGCCTTAGCAGTCGTTTCCTTGGTCTCGTCCTTAGTGGGTACCGTGATCACGTAATTCGATGCCCTGTCAATGGCCGTAAGTATGAACTTGAACCCCCCTTCGCCCGCTTCCGGTAAGGGCCCACATAGTCGATGTGGATCGTCTCGAAGATGTCGCTTATGACCTCGTATTGTCCCAGCAAACCCTTGGTTGAGTCATATGGCGTCTTAGCTCTCTGGCACGGCGCGCAGCCGTTGATGAATCGTTCCACATCCTTACTCATACTTCCCCAGTAGAACTTCCTTGTCAGCGACCACTTCATCCTTTCCAATCCTGGATGACTCTGCATGGGACAGTTGTGTGCCCCGATCATAATCACATGCCGTAACGCCGGTGGTACCCACACCGTCCACCTTTTTGGGTTTTCCTTGTGTCTGCCGTCCGTTCCCATGTACCAGATCACATCCGAATACGTGTGCGTCTTCATCTGCCGCTTCACCGCCTCCGTACGCGTTTCCGGTGTCGGGTTCAACACGTGTTGAATCAATGCCTTGAATTCCTTCGCCTCGCTCGTCAGACTCCGAAACTTGTCCACCGAAGCAAACTTGATTTGCGTATCCGTCTCCAAGTCCAAAGCCAGTTAGCTGGGATGCGTCTTCTCCAACACCGTCACGTCCTCCTGTTCCGGCAACATTGGTTCCCCTTCTGCCTTAGGGCCGACCACAACATTGCCGTCCCTCTCATGTCTCTGTTTTTCTCCTCCCCCCGACGTACGAAACTTGTACGCTGCCGACACCTCTTTCGCGTATATCATACCGTTCATCGGCTTCTGATCTTCAAAATCCGGTTCCCGCTCTATCTGTTCCCGGTCCATGAATCCCCATACCGTTAAGACTGCCGCCGCCGTGAACCTAAATCGCGTCAGGTTCATCCCCTTCCGCTTCTCCCCATTCCATATCGGTTTGACCGTGAACACCTCTGGCGCCTGGTGTTGTCGTTGTTCCGCCCCCGTCTTTCCCCGTGATCCCCCATCCTCTGCCGTGCCCCCAGATCGAGACTGGTGATAAGCCAAGAAGTTCTCCTTTCCCTTGATATACTCTATCTGGAAGTCATGTTCCGACAACTCCAGTGTTGCCACCGCTCCAACCGTCCCGTGTGATCCTGGGACATCAACCACCGGAGGTTGTTGTGATCCGTCCTCACTCTCGTTTCCTTCGCCCCCCATAGATAT
Source organism: Paulinella micropora (assembly GCA_019918135.1). Lineage (NCBI taxonomy): Eukaryota > Cercozoa > Imbricatea > Euglyphida > Paulinellidae > Paulinella > Paulinella micropora. The sequence goes on along the minus strand of WBZZ01002638.1, from coordinate 27,681 downwards.
TCTCGCAGCCGCTTGAAGCCCCAGACAATAGCCAACGCCTCCCGTTGTCTGGTGCAGTATTGCCTTTTCGCACTCGACATACGTCGACTAAGGAACATTACCGGTCGCAATCGCACCTTTTCATCCGCTTGTTGAAGCACTCCTCCTATCGCGTAGGCCGACGCGTCCGTATCCAGAATAAAGGGTGCCTCAAAGTCCGGCAACCTCAGAACCGTTCCATCTTCAGTCAACGGATCCTTCAGAATCGTCTCCCGCAAATCTTTTATCGCTTCCAAGACCTTGTCTCCCCACTCGTCCGGGTTCGCCCAATCCCCTTTGAATTCCTTCATGTGTTTCCGTATGGGCTCCGCTCGGTTGGCAAAGTTTGGGATAAACTCCCCGTAATACTGTGCCAACGACACGAACGAATGTAGATCGGACTTGTTCTGCGGTATTGGCATGTCCGCCAGTGCCTCTCGTTTCTTAGCCGCGATTGTGCATGTTCCGTTCTCAATATCGTATCCCAAATATTGAATCCGTTTCTGCATGAAGTGGCACTTCTTGGCATTAAGCCGAAAACCGAACGCCTTAATCCTCCGCATGATGTCCCTGAGGTGTTCCATATGCTCCTCCACCGAGTTAGAGTATATTATGACATCATCTAAGTATGCAAAGGCATACGTCGACGTGTCACCATGTTTGAAGGCAAATTCCTCGTCCCGAAACTTACTTCCCAACATCTCGGTCATCGCCTTTTGGAAAATCCCTGGAGCCACCTTGAGCCCCATCGGCAAAACCTTCCAGACGTAAGTCGTCATGCCCACCATAAACGCCGTGAGGTATCGACTTTCCTCCGCCAATGGGAATGTGGTTGGAAAAGGGAGGAGGAGGAGGAGCAGGGGGGGGGGGGGGAGGAGAGGGAGGAGGATAGGGTGGAGAGAAAGGAGAAGGGGCAGAAGCAGGAGAAGGAGGAGAAGGAGGAGGAGGAGGAGAAGGAGGAGAAGGGGGAGGGGGAGGAGGAGGAGGAGGAGGAGGAGGAGAAGGGAGGAGGAGGAGTATGGAGGAGGAGAAGAAGGGAGAAGAAGAAGGAGGAGAAGCAGGAGAAGGAGAAGGAGGAGGAGAAGAAGGAGGAGAAAGAGGAGGAGGAGGAGGAGGAGGAGAAGGAGAAGGAGGAGAAGGAGAAGGAGGAAAAGGAGGAGAAGAAGGAGAAGAAGGAGGAGGAGAAGTAGGAGAAGAAGGAGAAGAAGGAGAAGGAGGAGAAGAAGGAGAAGGAGGAGAAGGAGAAGGAGGAGAGGAAGGAGTAGAAGAAAGAGGAGGAGGAGGAGGAGGAGGAGGAAGAAGAAAAAGAGGAGGAGGAGGAGAAGAAGAAGGAGAAGGAGAAGAAGGAGGAAGACCTAGGAAGATGAAGCTGCCTGCCTTCTTCCTGCAATGTCATTACATACATACATACATGCATACATACATACATGCATACATACATACATACATACATACCTGAAGTAGTAAGTGCTGTGAGGAAGATTTTCAGGTATAGTACACTGCACAAAGAGAGGCCACCGGGCCCCAATGAGGATGCTTCAAAACATTTTCTCTGGATTGTTTTGAAAATTGTGACGCAATTTTTCCTCATGAATCAAAAAGAGTCATTTCGTTATGAATCTGCCCCTTATGTTTCTTAGCTAGGGCTCTTTAAACCTGGTCATGGGGCACTACATTCAATTTGTTTCTAGACAGGATAATGCTTTCTAAAATAGTAAGTTTTAAATGGGGCACCGAAAGCACAAACTTATTGTTGTACTTACAGAAAGAGCGGCATATTTTTTGAGTCTCGTTTTGCGGCCCCTTGCGTGAGCTAGACGGCCTCTTAGAGAGAAGGATTCATACTAATTATTAATTAGGCAATCATATATGCAAATTATACAATACCAAAGTGCAATCTAGCGCATGGAAGGTAGATGATATACACAAGACTGCATAAGCACATAAAAAGGCGTGCACGTGCATGCATGCACAATATGCATGAACATGCAAAGCTTGAATCTGCATCGGGGCTTTGCACATCGTCCGTGCCGTTTTAGCATACATTTCAATTACAGATCATATTACGAACCATACATCAACTGAATTCAATACTGAAGGTTGCGTTTAGAGTACATTTCAATTACATATCACATTACAAAACATGCATGAAATGAATTCAATACTGAAGGTTGCGTTTAGAAATTGTGTCGTAGCACGCGCTAGAATGCTTGCATGTAATATACGCAAGACATACAATCATTAGGATACAATCGGTACCGTTGCTGCCGCTCGTCATAAGTCGGTATTCGCTGTCGCTTACAAGCACGTCGGGATCGTCCTAAGTGCACACCAAGATAGCTTAGCCCTACCTGATCACAAATTCCTCCCTGCTTCGCTTTACCTGCTCTGGTTTCATCTACCCTCCCGAAATTTCACACTGCTCTCTCTCTCTCTCTCTCTCTCTCTCTCTCTCTCTCTCTCTCCCACTTTGTTTGCGCCTCTCACTCACTTGCTCTCCCTTCCCCCTTAAACATGTACACACATCTTCACTCTCGACCTTCAGCACCAGACTGTTCATGTTTTCAAGTTGCTTCGGGATCGGGTTGATGCGGGCAAACTCTACGCCCGGCCTTTTGATATTATCCTCCTAAATGGGTAGATAGATAGATATCTTAGATAGATACATAGATAGACAGGTAGGTAAATAGGTAGGTAGGTAGGGAGAGATAGAGAGATAGAGAGATAGAGAGAGAGATAGAGAGATTAGATAGATAGATAGATAGATAGATAGATAGATAGATAGATAGATAGATAGATAGATATAGATATATAGATAGATTAGATAGATAGAACCACCTGGGATAATCGTGTTTCCTTAGATAGATAGATAGATAGATAGATAGATAGATAGATAGATAGATAGATAGATAGATAGATAGATAGAATCACCTGGGACAAACGTGTTTCCTTGAGAATTGTCAAACGGCGTCCTTGTTTTTCGTCGTCACTGTCACTCTCGTTTCCTGCGTCCCCTCCTTCCCCATCCTCCTCGTTCACTTGCAAACCGCGAAGGGATGCCTGCTGGGCCTTGTTGCTGGGGCTTCGCAACGGCAGCTGTTGTGGTTCTGTAAGGGCTGGCTTCAGCGCAGACTCCACCGCTTCATTATTACTTTGTGCAGACTTGCTCCTTGCGTGCTCCTTTTCCGTTATTTGACCTGCAGATGCTGCAGGACGCGCGGCGCTGGCAGTAACCCGTCTGGCTCGAACCTGTTCGTTCTTGATTTGGTACTTCGTAGCGTCTTGGTACAGACGGTCTTGCTCGTATGAATAATTTTGTATACAATACAATACAATACACTACAATACAATACAATACACTAAAATACAATACAATACACTACAATACAATACAATACAATACACTACACTACACTACAACACAATACAACACAATACAATACAATACAATACAATACAATGCGTGTTCTCCAGCACCAATTCCATCTTGCCAAACACACAAGCCGTGAAATTCTCCACTCTCACCGAGCCATCGCGATCTGAGTCTAGAAGTCGAACAATCACTGCCGCTTCTTTCTCCGTCACGTTTAGGCGGAAGCCCAACATAGCCTTCTGGAAACCGTGCAACTGGAACTCATAACCCAAATGTACAAGCTCGTACGGTTCATAACTCTTTCCACATATTCCACGACGTCGTTGTGCTCCATCTACTGACAAGGGCTCGGCGAAGTACTGGCCGGTGAGGTCGAGGTGCTCCTTGAAGATTTGAATCAATACGTACGTCGCCTTCTCTTGCTTCTCCATGCTGTCGAGGTCGGCGGTCCGTAGAGTTTTGCAAAGATCCTTGCGTACTCGCTTAGCCAACCGGCTGGCCAAGAACAGATTCTTGATGTGTTTATCTTCTACCCACTGGTTGCGTTGCACGTTGACATACATGTTGTGCTTGATCCCCGAAGGAATCACCCTCGCCACGACGAAGTACTGCGGGAGCAGGCAGCAGGCTAGATACAAGACTGCAAAGGCTGGTTGCCAAATACGAAAAGCCTCTCGGAGTACGAAGTAGCCCATGTAGAAACACTGACACAGCGTCAGAAGATCAAACAGGTTCGACACGTTGCGGCATGCATGGCACCACGGTTGCGCTTGCTTTTCTTCCTGGGGCTGAACCGCTCATGCTTTGGCTGGAACTCCTTGTCTTGTTTGTCCTCGTTGAATTTTTTGGATGCTTTTTTGACCAAATGGCCCAACATGATGTTGCCTTCGTCGAAGGACCGCTTGCTGCCGTAGTGAGACTCACTGAGATTATCTTGTTTTCCTTCTTTGTCTTGTTTGGGGTATTTTTTGTTGTTGCTGTTGTCTTGGTCGTCCTTGGTCAGAGCCTAATTGCACTGGTTGGTTACTGCCTTCCCGGCTGATCAGAGCACGGGTTGGATGCGATACAGAACGCGTCATCTTATTTTGCGGGGATTTTTGAGGAGGAACTTCGGGCAAAGAATAAGGGTTAATAATAATAAAATTATCATCGTCTGGATGCTTCTCAGCCACCAAATCGAACAGCTCCTCTACCGACTTAATACCATCCTTCATGAGCAGCTTGCCTCTTACTCGATGTGCGTGCCAATCCAACACGCCCGCCACCAGAAGGAGGAACCAGCCGAAGACTGGAAACGCGATCATGATGGCAATTTCTTTCGTATGGTCGTCCAGATGCAGTTCATCGAGTATCAAATGCACGCAGATGTTGAGGACCAGGACGAATAAGTACATCAGCCACACCACTCGCCTGTAGTCGAGGTGCCCAGCGATACACTCAGAGATGACGATAAAGAGGTAGAGCGCGAAGTCGAATTCATCATGTAATCCGTGGTTTTCCAAGAATTTCAAACGGAAGTGGCGGAACTCGATCTGCTGAAGCGCTGGGGTTGGCCCGAACAAAAATTGGTGGCGGTGCTTGAATAGCAGCCACTTACTACGCCATGATTTGCCATGTAGCTGCGTCTGGTACTGATGCCGCAACGTAGCGATAGAGAGGTAGCTCATGCTTTGCCACGTCATAGAGAACGCCTTGGCATGGGCCATAAATTGGACCGCGTGTAACACCAAGAACAAAGCAGCCACAAAGACCCAGGCATTTAGAAATTCGAACGCGAGGAGATATTTGTGGTTGACATTCTCGCCCTTTATGGACAAAGCTAGTATCAGCACGAAAGAAATCAAACCCAGGATCATGAGCTCCTTGTAGAGTTTGCCTAACATGGCCAAATAGGGCCTGGCAAAGGTCTTCCTCGAAATCCGCGTCTCAAAGAAATGCAAGGCTTTTTCCAGGAGCATGATGCATAGTATAAACATCATCAAGGCTGCACTGGAGAGGCGCGCGTCCTGGGACAGACAGATGTATGTATGTATGCATTATGTATGTATGGTACACAGAAGGACGGACAGATACATCATGCATACATTCATACATACAATCTATCTGTCTGCCCATCTCTCTGATAGACCAAGAAGGTGATGGAGAAGATATTGGAGCCATCGGCAAGTTTCGGATCATGGCCGTCGTCGTCTTTCGACACCTGTTTTTAATGTATGTATGTATGTACGTAAGTATGTATGTATGTGTGTATGTATGTATGTATGCATATGTACCTCGCCCCCTCCACCCCCCATTTGCACCTAAGAAACATAATATATAATATTTAGTCTAGATATTATAATATGTATTATGTTATATCTAGTTTGTGTACATCCGCGCCTGCCATAAGAGAGATCTAGAGAGAGAAAGAGAGAGAGAGAGAGAGAGAGAGAGAGAGATAGATAGAGAGAGAGAGAGAGAGAGAAGTAAGAGTGTGCGAGCGAGTGTGCGAGAGAGAGAGAGAGAGAGAGAGAGAGAGAGAGAGAGGAGAGAGCTACACAACACAACACACACACATACGCACACGCACATAAGTACTCACATACATACAATCACAAGACGCGTTCTCTTTATTATGTCTCCTGCGTTTCTGGCGTTTTTTAATCTGTAAACAGATTTTCTACATGCACAACTACCAATAACCAACAAATTTGAAGTCGTGGTTATGTCCCTTCCATCTGACAAGAATAGTAAGCGTTATTCTCTTCCTAGCCAGCGGCTTCTGCTGAAAAGAGCTTATCGAAATAAAAGTCCCAAAAGGAAAAAAAAAAAAAAAAAAAAAAAAAAAAAAAAAAAAAAGCCTTGCAACGTACTAGGGTGCTGTGGTTTCCTTAATGGCTGTGCGTCTCTGACTGTCAATTGATATCACTTGCGCATTATGTCAGTTTTGTCTGACCTCTGCATTCTACCCTGTTTTGTCGTATGTTCCTTGCTCTTGTCTGGTCATGTGCCTATGTGTTTGTGTCTTTTGCATCTTTCTTGTTCTCCTTTTGCCTTCTATATCCTTTTGTCTTCTATTTCTCTCTCTCTCTCTCTCTCTCTCTCTCTCTCTCTAGAGGTTGTACTGATGTTCCTTAGAACCAGATTTCGTATGAATTAAGCTCTTATTATTTTGTTCAAAATTTCTTCTTTTCTCTAGTGAACCTTGCTTTCAAAAAAAAAAGGCCATTCCTCTCCTTCTTTTTTGTTTGGCTTTCTCCTCTCTGTTTTTTTCTTTTCTTTCGAGTCTGTTTGTTTGGCATGTGGAGGTGTGTCTTCTGTTTGTGTGGGGGAGGTTGAGTGCGGAGCGGTTTGGCTCGACTTGCTGATATGCTGCTTGTCTGAAAGGTTGTCAGGCTTGGGCCTGTCCTTAAGGGATTGCAGAACTCGGCGATAGTCGCGTTTTTCCTTCGGGCCACGTCGAGCCAAATCATGCTCTGCACTCTCCCTTTTGCCTACAAGGCTCCGGGTGTAAGTGCACGACGTGAAGTGCTGCAGTTACCTTATGGGCTGTCTCGCCGTCAACTGTTCTGTTCACACTTGCGCCCAATTTGCTTGCCTGCCTATCATCTGTATTCTTCCTTTGTCGCACAATATGCCTCCCATGCTCCTTGTTTTGTTTGGTTTTTTTTGTCTTTCTTTGTGATAATTTTGCTTTCTCTTTTGGTTCTCTGTTGTGTTTTGGTTTTTTTTTTGCTGTTTCTGTCGTCTGTTTTGTTTTTCTTTTGTCATTTTTATGGTTTTCTTTTGTTTCGTTTTCTTCTTTCTTTTAAGCCAAACAAATGAGAAATATCCATCAACAACTTCAATATATATATACAAATTTATATATATATATAAATACATATATGTATATGTATATATACATAATATAATATATATAATATATAATATATATAATATATATACTATATATAATATATATAGTATATATAATATATATAATATATATAATATATATAATATATATATACAACATCAACAAAAAACGAAAGAAAAAAAATGCTCTGCTTTCTTCTCTGTCTCATTTTATTTTTGAGTTTTCTACAAGTTCAACACACTGATGATTAAAATTCTAAGTGGTGAAAAAAAAACTGTTTTGCTCTTCTTTCTTCTCTGTCTCATTTTATTTTTGAGTTTACTCTAAGTTCAACACACTAATGATTAAAATTCTAAGTGGTGAAAAAAACACACAAAAAAAGTCTCCTCCTGCTCTTTGCTTGTTTTGCCTGTGTCTGTTTGTTTTCTTTGCTATTGCTTTCGTTTTGATTAAGACATATTTTACCTCTGTTTGCTCTCCTTTCTACTCTGCCTCATTTTATCATTGAGTTTACTACAAGTTCAACACAGTAATGATTAAAATTCTAAATGGTGAAAAAAAGGGGGGGGGGGGGAAGAAGGAGGAGGAGGAAGCATTCTGTTACATTCGGAAAACATGCAATTCAAGGGGGGGGGTGGGAAGACCAGGATTAAAGAAATAGAAAACAGTATATGTTTCGAATTCGAGCCTGATGTTTTTCACCGATCGACAGCAGCCCCTTAACAGCAAATTAAAATTGCAATGGCGTTCTCTGCATAAACTTCAGACGTTATAATTACCGTGTAGAAATAGTAGGTACGTCAAGGTGGTGAGGTGCCTGGTGACCTGCAACTCGCTCAACCCGTGGATTCTGTGACGAGAGAACGGAATCAATCTCGCCACTAGTCGCAAGGGATAATGTCGCGCTGCAATGAAAAATGGAGAAAGAAATCTGTACCATCAGTAGTATAGGGTGCCACTTCGGCACACTTTTTCAATACATACGCCCCCGCCCCCAGAGACACACACCGTTCGGCCCGCCAGGACAAAAAGGCAACGGATAATCATTCATACATTTCAATTTCGTAAAATAATAGAAAAAATAACAATAAGGAATTAAGAAAAAGAAATCATAGACAACAGGCATCAAAACAGAATTTTTTGAAATAACCACTTCGGCCCACGACAAAATAAAAAGGCAAAGGGTAAATAAAAAGGAAATGAGCCCGTGACCGAAACATTGATGACTGATTTTTTTTTGCACGAAAACTGCAAATAGACCTACAGATTTTCTCCTTTGCCAAAAACACGATTTTTGACAAAGCGAAAAGAAGGCCATTTTACCCCTTAGCAAAATATATAAAAGTGATATTATGTCTAATGATTTTGATAACCTTTGATAATTTTTCTGATAATTCTGATAATGAGAGTATAAGACGAGACAGTAATGACTGGATAGAATATTATATGGATAAACAAGAAAGCATAGTAAATCGACATAAAATAAGAGTAAGTAATCAAATTGAATTGATAAATGAAAAAATAAAAGAGTTGACAAAAAAGAAAGAAGGACTTGAAGAAAGAGAGGATGCGATAGATGAAAGATTAGCATCAATAGAAGAAGAGAAGAGCAGAAAGAAGAATCATGATAAAATGAAAAGAAAGAGAAAGAGAGAAGAAGAAAGAAGAAAGAAAGAGAAGAGATTGTTAGATAGCTGGTTGCTAGCTAGGAAGCAACCATTGAGTGAAAGAGATGAAACATATGCTAGGAAGTTGATAAGTGATGGTGATAGCTTTGATGATGTGCTTGATAAATATAATAAATACAGAAATAGGCTTGGGGGATAAAATAGCTGACTATATAAAGTCCTGGGCACGACTCTAAACTACCCCTACACATACATGCATAGTTTGTCCCTGTGTATGTATGTATAGATCGCAGCCTCCCAAGAAGAAGACTGAAGACCCAGCTCCAGCTCCACAGGTAATAATCTTTTTTGTGTTGTTCTTATTATTGTTTGTGTATTGTAGGAGCCTGTTGAGCCACTAGATGATGGAGCAGAGGAGGAAGATGATGAGGAGATGAACGAGGTCAAATTTATTTTGTGAGTTAGTCTCATAGTGTTAAATTTTAGTTGGCTGAAGATGTTGAAGCTGTTGAGCTTGAAGATGACGGAAAAGAAAGAAAGCGACGTGGAGGAAGAAAGCCCAAAACTTCCAACGTAGTAGTGGAGGGAAAAACGTTTTACGCTGCCGTTGATACTGCTTCTGGGATCGCAACTGTGTTCAGCGAGGTCAAAGATGGCAGAGTAGCGTGTCAGTTGTTGAAACACAAATCAACTCCAAGAGTAAGAGAGTATTATGTTGTGAAGTATTCTAGCGGTCAATACTTTTTATGTCAAAAGTGGGCCAATATTGCCCCAATTACAAACAAAAAAAAGCTTGGTAAGATTGTGGTTGCTTACTCAGTCAAAATTGGAAAGTAATAATAAAAATTTATGGTTTTATATTAAGTTCAATTAACTTAATTTAGCTTCCGGTTATATTAATTAATAACTTATAAATCCATTATCTCTTTTTTCTTCTTAATACGAGCACTACTACGGATATTCTCCGGTTTTATATTTAATGACTTTAATAAGTGGCAGGTCTTTTTTTCTTTAGTTGCTTCCTTGGCTTTATCTGCTAGTTGAGGTTTAACTTCGTCCGGTTGTTCTTCCATTTTAGATTTTAATAATTGTTGTGGACTAATTAACTCGTGGTCGCTTAAAACCAACTTGAAGCCTTTACGGCCTTTAACTGTGAATACTTTCTTTGAGTATTGAACATCCCCTTTACTAAAAACAGTTCTTTCTAGTTCTTTTCTAACGGTTGAGCCCTTAGGAAATTTATTAATAAGACCGGCTCTGTATATTTCTTGATCATTTTTCTTTTTACCCTCATATACTTCCATAGGTGCAGCTTTGATTGTATTATGATATGTATTATTATAATTTTCAACAAATTCATAAATGTAAGGAACCCAAATAAAATCATCATTAACTTCCCACATCCAATTTAAGTCATTCCTTATTGTTCTAATAAATCTATCTACTATACCCATAGTTCGGTGGTCACCAACTTCATTTGTGGTATGTTGAATTCCATTGTCTTTGAAGTATTCAGCAACTTGCCCTTTAAATTCACTACCGTTGTCTGATGTTATCCTTTTAGGTTTCGGCATTTTTTTTCATCCTTCCAAAACTTCGCCAGTTGTTTTATTTTTGATCGGTTCAATCCAACCACGACGACGAGAATAAACATCAATCATGACTAAACCACAATTGTAGTTTTGTTTCCTTTCTTAGTAGCTATTTTAGACATATCCATTAAGTCAATGAACACTTCGCTTAAAGGTTCAGGCTCAGGGGCTAGCATGGTATTCCATTTTTTAGTTGCTTAAGATTGATGATGTATTTCAGAAGCCTCTTTAATTTTCTGTTGTTCAAGCTCTTCTTCATTTTTACCTGGAGTTTCTTCCAGTTGTGAGCTGGCTATATGCTTATGATCCATTGCTATATGTGACTAAAATAGAAAGGTAGTTTATCACAATATATAAAAGAGTAAATAATAGGTCGTGCATAAAGTTATATACTCAAAGATTTAAAAATCTTTCAGCAAAAGGTTTTGTGAAACTTTTTCAAAAGTTTCAAAACTTGAGAAAAATTTTACATGTATCATTGTTTTCCTTTTTTGGTTTCTCGGGTTGTTGGTTATAAACATTAACTGATATGTTTGATTTCTTACCTTTACCCTTCTTAGGCTTGGGCTCTTCCTCTTCTTCCTCAGAACTTTCGCTTTCGCTATCATCGCTTTCTTCTTCCACTTTCTTTTTTACCACTTTCTTTGACTTCTTCTTCTTAGTCTTCAATTTCATACCCGCAACCCGTCGGGCAACAATATCAACAAAGTCGTGTTCAACCTCTTCTTCACTTTCACTGCTTTCCTCAATCGGCTCGCCATCCCTACCATCTATCATATCTTTCGCCAACTGCTTCTTAGTAATGTGGTCTATCTTTTCGTCGTCAGCCATTTCTTTTACATTCTTAGCCTCGTCCTCAGCAAGTAATTCCTTAGCCTTCTCAATCTTTCTTTGCCTCGCATATTGCTTCTTCTTTACAGTCGCTTTTTCAAGGTTCTTTATGGCAATCTCTCTATTTCTTCTCGGCTTTAACCAAAAATAATTTTTAATCTGATTAATTATTATCCAAATTATATACATCCACTGGTTTTGTTTCAATGAGCCAATATAAATTGCTCTTAGGCCTTAATGACTTGGCAGTTGATAGTCTAAATATAACCAACCTCGATCTAACAAACACTAATATAATAGGCTTAAACACAGATAGGGTGCCAGAAGATGCAGACCCCGTAAATCTTTATTTTACCGACGGCCGATTTGACACACGACTCGCTACCAAAAGCACAACGGACTTAAAAGAAGGCACTAATTTATACTATACTGATGGTAGGTTTGACACAAGATTTTCTAACAAATCAACAACTAACTTAGCCGAAGGAACTAATCTATACTATACGACAGCGAGGGCTAATACAGATGTTGATGCTAGGCTTTTATTGAAAACAACCGCTGACTTAAAAGAGGGAACCAATTTATATTACACCACCGCAAGGGCTAACACAGACTTTGATGCTAGGCTTTTATTGAAAACAACCGCTGACTTAAAAGAAGGCACCAATTTATATTACACCACAGCAAGGGCTAATACAGACTTTGATGCTAGGCTTTTATTGAAAACAACCGCTGACTTAAAAGAAGGAACTAATCTATACTATACGACAGTGAGGGCAAATACAGACTTTGATGCTAGGCTTTTATTAAAAACGACAGCAGACTTAAAAGAAAGTACCAATCTATACTATACTGACGGAAGGTTTGACACAAGACTTTCTAACAAAACGACAGCAGACTTAAAAGAGGGAACCAATCTATACTATACCACAGCGAGAGCAAATACAGACTTTGATGCTAGACTTTCTAACAAAACAACAGCAGACTTAAAAGAGGGAACTAATTTATATTACATCACCGCAAGGGCTAGTACAGACTTTGATGCTAGACTTTCTAACAAAACGACAGCAGACTTAAAAGAGGGGACTAATCTATACTATACCACCGCAAGAGCAAATACGGACTTTGACGCACGGCTAGGTCTTAAATCAATAGATGCCTTAAGTGATGTAGTAATAACAGGACCAGTAGTGAATGGTCGATTACTAACATACAACGGCACAAACTGGGTGAATTTCACAGGGTCATTATCTTTCCTTGCTTTGACGGGTGGGACGATGTCAGGCGACATAGATATGGGAAATAAAAGCATAACGAATGTAAATCTTGTTGATGGTGTTGATGTTTCTAGTCTTGACACTTCGGTGGTCAAATTAAGAGGAAACCAAAGCATAGCAGGAATTAAGACATATAGCAGTGGTGTTGAAATAACTGGAATTCAATAAATGCTACAATTAAAGGAACATTCATCGTTTTTAATTCTACAAGTAATATCGGGGCTATCGCTTGTTTGAATATGAACACGGCAACATATCACAACTTTGAAATTTCAGCAAAAAAAACAAGTTTTATTATTGACGGGGCGATTGTTTCGTGGTTTAATGCTACGGGCTTAGATTGTAATAGTAGTCGGATTGTTAATCTAGGAGCACCACAGAATGCAAATGAAGCGGTAAATAGGCAATATTTGGATGGTAATTGTGTGAAACTAACAGGAGACCAAACCATAGCAGGAACTAAAACATGTAACAATCAAATTTCAATGGGATCCTACCTGGTTCCAACACTAGCAGACCATGTGGCAAATAAAAAATACGCTGATGATAATTGTGTGAAATTAACAACAGACCAAACCATAGCAGGAACTAAAACATTTAACAATCAAATTTCAATGGGTACTAATCTAACACCAACATTAGCGGACCATGTGGCAAATAAAAAATACGTTGATGATAATTGTGTGAAATTAACAACAGACCAAACCATAGCAGGAACTAAAACATTTAGTAATGCTATAACCGCGACACTTGGCATAGCATCAAACAATAAAATAACAACAGCAACAGGCAAACCGATAATCATGGGCAATACAACAAAAGGGATAGGTCCGACAGCAGGATTAGAATTGTATGGTGCTTATGGGGATTTTACTACTGGAGCACACATGCAAGCGATTACAACAGAAGATATGTATCCTGTATTTGTGCTAGCTAAATTAGGACATAATATATTAACATAAATATAGCTTTTGATGCTTATTTAGATAATGCGGGATGGAAATCAAGTTATGCGAATGCAAATTTCCGAATAGCAAAGATAAGTAATACACTCTCTTTTAACTATAAGTCAGGAATAGCAGCGGGGAGTGCTATAACATGGTTTGAGGCGATGAACATAGATACAACAGGCTTATTAACAACAAATGCGATTACAGCGAATGATAAAATAACGATAGCACAAGATAAACCATTAATCATAGGTAGAACAACAAAAGGAGTGAGTGTTCCAAATGGCTTAGAATTGTATGGAACGGGAGCAAATATATCTGGACCCCATACACAAGTATTTACAACTACTGATGCTACTTACCCTATGTTTCAACAACTAAACTGGGGGCATGATGATATTAAATTATCTTTTGATGCTTACTATTCAGGCGGTGCTAGTTGGTTATTAGCACATGCTACTTCAAATTATCAGATTTCAAAAAATGGAGGTAAATTAAACTTTTTATATGGTGCGAACGTAGCAGTAGGGGGTAATTTAACTTGGACTACGGCACTTACTCTGGACAATACGGGCTTATTAACAACAAAGGCAATAACTGCGAGTGGAGCAATAACGGCAAATGCGGGCATATCTGTTGTTAATAGCACGGCAGACATAAGAGGAGAAGCGAGAAGCGGGTCTCATGCTACCCCAGTCGGATTATATGTCACGGCAGGTCTTGGTCAAACCTCTGGGGGTATTGATTCAGACACAGCAACGGGACACAGGGAGTTGGTTTTGGTTATAATTCTGTATATGCTACGGGAAGCAGTACAGACCAAGAGTTGAATTTACATTCGAGAGGAGCAAGTCAGATTCATGCTAGAAGTGCCATGACTTGTTCTTCAAATCTGTACGTCGCATCGTTTTTGACGGTTGATGGAGGATGTAAGTTATCAATACAAAACAAAACAGACGGAGGAGGAGGAGGAAATTGCTTATTTCTATGGGATACGGATGATTCAAACTGGGGGATTTATATGGGACAATCTGGAGCGGGTAAAGCACTAAACGGAGGAACTGCTCCCGTTGGGGATTTTATTACTGCTCATGCTGTAAGATTTAGGTGTTATGATAATGCATCCAATGATTTTATATGGGAAAATGGTCCCACCAACAATATTTTAATGTATTTAAACGGCAATAATGGTCAATTATGGATTAGAACTGGACCATACCTATCTTCCGACAGACGGCTTAAAAGCGATATAAAAGAATGTTTGGGATTAGATTTCATAAATAAGTTAAACCCAGTTTGTTATCGCATGAATGACTATAACGAGAAGCAAAGAATGGGTTTAATAGCACAAGAGGTAGAAGAAGTATTGAAGGAAATTGGTAGATTGGATTTCGCTGGTTTTTCAAAAGAGCCAGTAATGGTTCAATGTCCAAAGCAAAAAGCGGATTGTGAATTAAAAGGAATAAGTATTAGTCCATATGAATATAAATGTGTTGAGACTGGAAATTACAATTATGGAATTGGCTATACTGAGTTTATCGCTCCGTTAATTAAGGCCACACAGGAGTTATCAGAAAAGGTGATTAATTTAGAAAAAGAAAATAAAATTTTACTTAATATACTTCAAGACCAAGCAAACCAATTAGCGGAAATCCGAGCAGTCGTTTTCCCTCCAAATTCCCCCTAGATTACACCCACCACCATCAATCATAGAAGTAGATGGCGAACTGACACCAGAGTTGAAGAACCGTGTTTTGGACATCTCGTTGAAGAATGAAGAAAAAAAACTAGAGCACGAATTGGAAGATAACTGGAATTGTTGTTGTATAAAAAACAGACCGACTGACAGCAGACTTATTCAATACTTATTTCAAATGGGTATCATTATCGCTATTATAACCCTTTGTATCCTACGGCTATCTGAAAAGAACTTACCTTGTGAGGTTGCTAACACTTATGTAGGTATTTTAACACTATTGATTGGCATTTGCCTTCCATCGCCTTCTAGTTCAAAGAAGTGAGCATTCAAACGAATAGATTTTATACCACGAAGCATCATTTGAACATATTAAAGGTTTAGCTTCATCAAAACTAACACACCAATCACTCATCGGCTTATACACACATCCTTTTTGAATACAATAAATACAACTTTCGTTCTTTTTTTCGCTTACCCGTGAATAGAAATCACAAGCGGTCCGAACAGAAATATTAATTAATAAAAAGTTTATGAGTAGTAATATAGAGGGCATCACGATGGACTATAAATACCAAAAGATTATTTTTCTGAGTAATGATTTTCCAGGCGGGGTTAATGGTAGCAAATTTGACAAAAACATTCAAATGAACTTTACACCAACTAGAATGAATGTTAAGTTTATCCATTATATGAATAATACGACGGAAACGAAAACAAAAATCCTTTTTATGGACCGCATTGGAATTATTGGCACATTCGCCGACAGCAACACCGCAAACATTTCCAATCTTAGCTACAACTTAGGTATTATTAATTGGACCGATGGACAATACACTTTTAAAGTGCTTAAAACAGACAATGGCAGTATTGAGACTGACCAACTAGCTGGAAGAATTGTTATTTATTTAGAATTTTTGGGTTAATAAAGTAGTGACACCCTACAACCCGCATTTCCTAATTTTTGGTGAAGCTTTTAAAAAAAGGTTCATATAAACGATGGAGAAAATCAATAATGTAAAGGTGAAACCAGTCAGACAAAATGGAGATGGCGACAAGTTGGCTAAAGGACATAAGTTATTTGACGAACCGTATGCCAATATTTTTCTTCTCGCTCGCAAGAAGAGTGGCAAGACGACAGCACTGTTCGAAATCCTGAAACGAACGACTGACAAAAAGACCCGTTTTGTCATTATAGCAAGCACGATACATCAGGACCACATTTACAAAGAAATGGTGAAGCACTTCAAGAAGAAGGGAAACCCGATGGCTATATACACATATTTGAAAACGGACGGATACAGTGTGATTGATTACGAGTTAGACAAAGCTCAACAAGCCAGACGAAGAGCAAGAAGAAGGCGAAATTGTCCAGGATGGTAAGGATGAAGTAGAAAAGCCGAAGTTTCTTTATTTTGGTAAAGAGGATGAAAAGAAAAAGCAAAATTTCCCCGCTGAGAGACCGTCTAAGTATCAAACACCAGAAGTCGTGTTCATGCTAGATGATTTGGGTAGCGGGTTGAGAGATAAGTCAGTGAGCGACCTGTTAAAAAAAAATAGACACTACAAGTCAAAGGTGATTATGAGCTCGCAGTATCTTAACGACATGAAGCCTGAGGCAATTAAACAGCTAGACTACCTCCTTATTTTTCCAGGTCAGAGTGTTGATATTAAAATGGAACTCGTGTATAAGCATCATGACCTCGGCTACGACCTTGAATACTTCATTGAAAAATACCACGAGGCTACCAAAGAACGGTTTAACTTTTTGTATGTGGATGCTGTGTCTGACGAACTGAGGCAAAATTTCAATAAACGATTTTTGTAATTTTATTATTTAATTTTTTTTTCTATACAATATAGATGCCATCATCACAAGTGTTATTTCACAACCGGCGGATACAATATCGGAATTAACCCTTCACCAGTCAAAATGCCACAAGCAGGAGGAAAGAGAAAATCAAAAAAGAAACAAACAGGATGGAAAGTCAATTGGAAAAAAGTCGGACAAGCGATATTGGATGCTAATAGGATTATCAAGAAGAATCAATTGATTTCAAAGGGTGCTACTTTTCTGAGCGATGTCGGAGTGCCTTATGCGGACCGTGTAGCAAAGGCGGCGGCAAAACAAGGATACGGCAAGCAACGAGGCGGAGCTGTTAAGTTTCGGTAGGGGTAAACCCCTACAACCCTGCGGGTGGGTTCGAAAGGGCTTGCCCTTTCAAATGTAAAATCTTATATTAATTTTTTTTACTCAATATAATAGTAGTAATGCGAAGTAAGCCGAGGAAGAAACTTAAACAACGACCTCCGAGGATATAGAGAACCAAAGATGGCCGACCATACATCAAAGTAAAAGGCAAACGAGCATATCTCAACTTTGGCGAGAAAACGAATGACCTTTCAACACTTCAAATCGTTAAGCTGTTTTTGAAATATATGGGGAACAATAAAACGAAGAAAACACGAAAGACAAAAGAGCGAATAGTTAAGTCCGACTTCAACCGTCTTGAGCACGAGAACCGCAATCAGGTAAATAATCAGATAGATAAACTCAAACTGGAAAGGTATGAGCAAATACACGAGCTAGAAAAGAAAGACAAAGAAGCAAAAGAACAACAAAAGAAAATAGAAGAGCGAGAAGCCGAAACTAAAAGAAATGAACTCGCACTCATACAAACCGAATCCGTTCAAGCTGAAAGATTGGCTTTTATTGACGGAGAAATGAAAAGACAAAACGCAACGGACGAAGCTTTACTTGAAAGAGCAGCAGCATTGAATGAAGCGAAACGTGAATTAAAACGAAAGGAAATAAAAGGAAGGGAAAGAACAGGAAGACAGTATGTTTTGACAGAAGAAGAAGCCCAAGCATTAGCGGACGAAGTTAAAAGAAGGAGTGAAGAAGCGAAACGACGGCAGGATGAGTTAAGACAGCAAGCAATTGAAGCGGACAGGCAAGCTATGGAAGCGGAAGTGAAGACCAAACAAGCACTGTTACAAAGAGCACAAACTCTATTCGCTAGTGGTAAGAATAGAAAGATTAATGTCAATAACTTAGCAAAAAATTTAGGGTGGATAACACTGGGAAGTAGAAAAGGATATGTAGATGCGAAAGACAGAACAGCTACAGAATATGTCCAAGAAATAATAAGAGACAGAGCTGGTCAACTTAACATAACCGCTGGTATGACATACGCGGAATTGGAAAATGCTTTAATAGGGCTAACCGCACAGGGCGGAACTGGTGCGAAAAAATTGGAAGACATCATTAGAAAAATATTAACTAAGATGATGATAAAAAAAGCATTTGAAACGAAGTGAATGGAAGACCAAATCAAAGAAAAAATAATTAGTCTCTAATAAACAAAATGTATGCCGACCCTAACACATATAAAGCACTTTCAAATGAATTCCAGATACAGCCATCAACCCCCGAGGAAGTTAAACCACCACCCACAGAAGAGCAACCACCAGCCACCACCACAGCTGTAGAGGAAGTTCAACAGCCAGCCCCCGAGGAAGTTCAACCAGCACCAACAGAAGAGCGACCACCAGCCCAAGTTCAACAAAAATCACAAAATGAGCAAGAGGGGATGGGAAGAGGTTTAATGACGGATGAAATAGACAACATTATGAAATATGATACAGTAGCCAGCGACGAAATAAACAAACTGAAACCAGAAAAAAGAAAGAAGTCTGGATTTATAATGAACTTGGATAAGTCTAGTCAACCAGGCTCTCATTGGATTGCTGTTTGGGTTGATCTAATTAAAGACAACTCCATCGAAATCTACGACCCGCTCGCACTGTATAAGCCGACTGACCTATTTCAACACAAATGAAACAGCTATTGAAAAGAGTAAGCCGAGCACATACCTGCTTATGAAGGTTAATCAGGTTAAAAACCAAAGTGATACAACAGATACTTGTGGGTGGCATAGTATTAGGTTTTTGTTAGAAAGAGCGAAAGGGAACCGCTTTAATTTGCTAGCGGTTTCACAGACTTAAAAGAAAAAGAAGCGGAGGAGTTGAACGCCCAGAACAGGTATGGTTTTGACACATTCATCTGACCAATTAAAACAAAAATATATTTTTCTATTTTTAGTTGTTGAGGTCGTAGGAGTGAAACTTTTTCAAAAAGTTTCATCAAAAGCTTCTACAATGGATTACCGTGGTGGGCGAAGTAGTAACATTTACTATGTCAACAGCAAAAATAGGATAAACGGCATATTGATATGAAAGGGTTAGATAATCCAACACATTGTAAATTTACATATCTATGTTCCTAAATCGTATTACTCTGTGGCAAGTCCTTACAACACTTTTACTCTGAGTGAGAACGGTAACGAGGCAGTCATTACGATACCAGAGGGCAATTATACGATGAACAACCTAAAAAATAAGCTGGCCGAAGTGCTAACCGCAGAAAGCTCCATAAACTACACATATACAACATAACAAGCAACAACACCAACACCGACCCAGAAGACTGTAAGCTATTATTCACCGTAGCTAACAATCCCATTAACATTCAACCGCGGTTTGTATTTGATGACGAAACTCGTATCCACGAAATTATTGGTTTTGAGCGGTCCTCTACTTATTTCTTTGCTAATAATAATCTAAGGTCGCCAAATGTCATAATATTGACGGGCGAAAAACATTGTATCTACAAAGCGACCTAGTTGGTGAGGGTGATAATCACGTATTACAAGAAATATATACAGCGAACGAAATCCCGTTCGGCTCTGTTATCTACGATGGAAGCGGGTCGGAGTATGGTAAAAGGTTATCTACGAGTTCAAGCAATGTGTATCGGTTTTACTTAACTGACGAAAACGACCAACCCGTCAACCTCAACGGTCTCGGCATTGTAATGACATTATTGATTTACAGGGAAACGAATTATTTTAATTTATTTTAATTTGTTAAAATCTAGGTAGGGTAACTTAATTTTAGAATTATTTATTTTTTTCTAATATTACAATATAGGACATCCAAAACTTGAAAAACCTGAAAAAAAATGCCCACACAACACGGAGGCGAACTAGATTTCAGCAAGACTGACTACATCAGTGCTTCGTATCGTTTGAATAAGCTTGCCCCTCGTGAGGGTTCTGGAACATTTGAAGTCACCACTGCTGGTGGACAAGAACGAAGCTTTGACTTTATTAGCCGACCTTTTAATCTCGCTCGGTCTTATTTGAGTTTTACTTATACTATGAGAGCGGCTGGTGCCAACACTTATTCTAGAATTTTTATGGTCTGCCTTTCACAAATTAGCCAGATACAACTTCAGACCCGTAGCGGTGTTTATCTGTGCGATGTTAACAACCTCAGATATGTGACTAAGATTTTGTGGAAATGAGCTTGGAGGATTTCTTAGACCTTCCTAACCACGGTGATGCTAGTGTATATGGATGTATGCTCCAAAAGTGTAATGCTAACGGCTTGATTAATATTAGTGCTACTGAAGGTATTAGAACTGCCTTTCGTGCGGCCGCTAATGCTAATAACGATGTTGCCGCCTCTACTCAGGCTCTATTGCGAGAGCCTGTGATTTCTGCTCGTCGTCATGATGCTGCTTTGACAACTGGAGTTGGAGCACTATCCGCCGTAAATGTTGATTACAACGAGGCGAAGTATCTTGTGCGAAGTGGAGCGAATGCCGCTTTGGCTATTAATGTTAAAATTCCTTTGGGTATGATTCTCAATACTATTTTCGCCCTTGATAAGACTATTATGTTTCCAGAGATGTTGACTATGCCGATTGTGTGAAGTGCTACTGACAGAACCGGTTATACGGTGACGAATGGTGCTGCTACTTGTATTAGCACTGCTTACGTTGCTGGACTAAATGCTACCATGCCTATGGCTGTATCTGCTGATGTCACCAATCTTGCCTTGTTTCTTGCGGTTGAAACGAACCCTGATGTCATTCAATCAATCCAGCAGAAGATTGCTAGCTCCGAAGGTATGAGCTTCAATATTGATTATCCTTATGTTTACAAAAATAATACACCCGCAAGCACAACCCAAAATATTATTATGCCATTTGACAGGGGCCACGGTCGCCGTTTGAAGAAGATTTATCACTCTGTTTTTAACACAGAAGAAAGGAAGAACACAGCTTATGACAACGATAACCGTGCCGCCGCTAAGGTTGTCAATTTTTACACTACTCTGGATGGTGCCCGCCATCAAGATTTCAACATCGATGCTGCGAGCGAAGAAGACTATATGTACCTGAAGCCGAAGGTTGAGGGTTCGGCCTTGTTGAATAATGATGTGTATAAATACAACTGGTTCTGGGTTGATACTTGGGATAATACACGCCCGCTATGGAGCAAGGACCAAAATGAAATCAGTGGTTTAAGCCTTGATACTGAGCGACGATGGGAGTTTATTGCGACCACCGCGAATGCTGCCTTCAACCATTACACTGTGGCAATCACTCAGCGAGAGGTTCAGGTTAAGGCAAATATGATTACGATTTCGTAGACCCCCACCAGTGAGGTAATAGGTAGTAATTAATTTTTGATAGTTAATTTATTTTTTTTAACAATATAGAAACTCTAACAAACATTTTTTGAGGTTGTAGTTCTACTATGAGCCACCAGCGAAATTTAGTCGCCCAAAATCCAAAAGGAGATTTCATCAATGTCAAGGTCGGCTACGATGGCAATGTTGAAACCAATAGTATGAAAACCGCTTTCGGCGAAGTATTGGTCGGCCAATTAACACCAGTCCTACAAAAGATTTTCCCCTATACGGTTAATACACGGGTATGGACATTAACTCAAACTGATGCGACCGTTTCATTTAATGCGAATATGGCCGAACTTAAAACAGATGCGAAGATTACTGCGAATGCTGTGATGGTAAGCAAAAAAAGAATTAAATACAGAAATGGTATGAGAGTTCTAACATGATTTACTGCTTTATGGAATACTGATGAAACCAAAGACTACTATTCATATATCGGCATAGGTGAAAATGATTTTACTAATGGTTTCTATTTTTACAAAGTATGAGCGACTGGAATGAATATTGCAAGTGTTAAAGGAGGGGTGCCGACACTTATCGCACAGGCGAACTGGGATGACCCGTGTGATGGAACCAAAGATATGCCTAACATGGATTGGACGAAGGGAAATGTATTCCAGATTAAATTTCAATATCTTGGTTTCGGGGCTATAAGGTTCTACATTGAAAATCCGTCTACTGGAGAATTTCAGCTGGTTCCTACAATAAAATATGCGAATGCGAATGTGGATGTTAATCTTTCTAATACATCACTACCTTTTCGGCTTGTATCAGAAATTATGGAACTAGTAATGCTATTCAAACATTAAAAACGGCAAGTTGTAGTATGTTTATTGAGGGTTCCAACACTGTTAATTCAAGCATATCTAACCAAGCGGAAGGAAGTGAGCCAGCGAGCACCACTGAAAGTCCAATTCTCAGCATAAAAATAAAACACTTTTCAATGGTGCCGCAACAAATTATTCAATCGTTTACCCATCTCTCGTAAGCATATCAAAACGAAGATGCTAAAGTTAACATAGTGCGAATTGTGAAAACGACTGGAGCACTTACGGCGGAGAACTTCGCGGATATTGCTTCCAAAACTTCAATCGTATCAAAGGACACCGCTGCGACTGCTCTAGGTGGTGCCACTATAACTGATGTAATTCTAAAACTTTATGTTAATGCTACTTCCAGCCAACTTATTGACCTGCGAACTTACGACATACAACTTTCTCCTGGCGAAAATCTAACATTTTTACAAAAGTCTGCTGCGACTGCTAATAATGGAGGAAATGTGAGTGTTATAGTTAATTTTGTAGAGGACCAATAGCAGGGGACTTCGTCCCCCGCACCCCCTCCGATGCTGACTTAGTGATTTACCAAACAAAAAAAAAAAAAACCAACGGCGGGGTCGTAGGGGCTTGCCCCTACAAATACTTTTTGAATTCTTCCTTATTTTCGACACACGGCTGACGGACTAACCATTCAATGTATGGCTTATCAATCTTCGCGATGTCTTCTATTTTTTTTGCCCTTGTATTTCCCGAAATGAAAAGTGTCTTTTGGTTGTGTATTTCTCTTTTCTTCGATCGCTTTTATTTCGTCGTGGATTACCTTTTGAACATCTTCCAACGAGAAGGATTTTTTTTTTCACCTTCAATGGAAAGTTTTTGGAACTTCTCGCACAGTCTCGTGAGGGTGGACATAGTAGGGTGTATATAGTAGGCAGTATAAAAAAATATAAAAATTAAATAATTAATATAGGATGAGCGAGTGGATAATCTTTGTAAAGGCTTACTCCGCTAAACATGGTATAAGCTACAAGGAGGCATTGAAAAAAGGCGAGCAAAGAATATAAAGAAACAAAAGGGAGGTAGTGCTGAGTTTGTCGGAGGCTATTTGTCTTCGTCAGAGAAAAAAGGGTGCTGACGGATGGAAGCCAGTCGCGAGCAAAGAAAAATCAAGAGTTTATGAAAAAGATGATAAAGCGATTGTAGCATTTAGAGGTTCGGTAGATAAGCAAGACTTACTCACAGATGTCGCATTAGTAAAGGGAGTATTGAAAAAGCCCGAGATATAAAGAAGAGCAGAAGCTGGTTAATGAAGTGATAAAGAAAATATGGTAAAGAAAATGTAGAGCTGACGGGACATAGCCTTGGAGGAACGATAACAAAAGATTTAAGCCGACAGACTGGGTAAGGGCGACCACATACAATAAAGGCAGTAGCACAAGAGACCTCATTGAAGGAGTGATTGACGAGTAGCTGTTAAAGTAAATCCAAAAGGTAAAAGGGCGAAGACTGCGAAGAACACGAACTACCGAACCGCATTTGACCCCGTTCATTGTTAGGGGCTACGGCTGTAAATACTAAGTTAGTGAAGCCAAAAAAAAAGGTTCATACAATTAGAAGCTTCAAAGGTAAAGGCAAAAAAAATATATTTAAAATTTTTTATTCTTTTAATATCCAAACGGTCTAGTTTCAATCGCATTATCTACAATACCTATAATATTTCTTTTAGTGTAAGTAAAGCTGAATATTTTTTCTAAGTATTCGCTCGTTATTTTTTTCTGTTGTTTATCTCTTGTTATCTTGCTGTTTCTACAATAACAACTTTACCAGATTTTTCAATTCGTTTAGCAATTTTTCTTCCTGAGTTTTAAGCAACTCTAACAATTCATTCTTGCCGTTCTCAATAAGGTCGTTGTTTTTAATTCCAAGTCCGCAACTAATGACACTTAACATATTTGGTAAATTTAATGATTTATTGTTTTCATAATTCATACTAAAGCCTTTGACTTTCATACTTGCTTTGCCGTTATCTAAGACATATCCATAACACTTTGGCCCGCCTCCGATAAAGGTCATAATCTTTGCTCCGTGTAGTTCGTCCGTCCATTCGCCTAACAACTTACCCGTTTTCACATCTGTTTCGCCTTTCGTTAAGTCTTGTGTATATGACACTGTCGGTATCGTGGTATAGAACTCTGTTGTCTAGTTTGTCCATCATCTCATATAGTCTAATCCTCGCGTGGCAAGTCGTAAATAAAGCAACTACAATATTTGTTTTTACGGGTCGCTTACCGCATCTTGTTTAAGGTCATAACTCGCTTCTATTATTTTGTCGTTAATAATGTTTATGTTTATGTTATCAACTGACTTATCGTTCATTAACTTGTATAAGGTATCTTTGTCTTTAATCATTTTGTTTTGAGTTTTGTTTTGCTTTTCACCAAACTTGCCCCACAGGCTATTCAAGCACAACTTAGCAACCGCTCGCCGTCCTGGGTTTTCTTCTATTTTGTTTTCGTCCATCTTAATTCCCATCTTGACTTCCATACTGTCAATGTAGTTTCTTTTTTGTTCCTGTGTAATACACCATCAGGATATCCGCTTGACTCTTGTTTAACCTTTAAGAAAGTTTTTATGTAATCTTTGAAAGGCTACTGCTCTGCTCCTTCCAGTGCCATACCTCATATACCTTAATTAGCTTGTAGCCTTTGTCTAAGGCCTTGTAGATTTCGGGTGTTGCCCAAGTGCCCGTTATTGCTCGCTCGTTATCGGTGTGCTTACATTCGGTTTTCTGTTCAGTCATTCCGCACTTGTCGCATAAGTAATACATAGTTTCCTCTATCCGCCTTAGGTAAAACGGGGTGTAGTAATTTTCTAGGCGGTAGCATCTTAACCTTAGACACTCCGAAATATTCTCTGTTTATGATTTTGTTTTTCATATCTTTTCGGTCGTCGTCTTGTTCGGTCTAATGATTTCGTGGTGCCCGCTAGGGTAAAGGTCGTAAAACATAACGGTCGGATACAGAGAGCATATGTCAATGTATTTCGCGTATTCGTTGCGTGTCGTGATTTCCAATACAATGTTAGAGCATCCGTTCTACCTCCAAACATTGCTTCTCGCGGGTTCAGTCCTTCTTGTTCCGTAATTCGTTCATTAGTATCTTCCGCTAGGCTTTCACTTGTTTTCATTAATCTCCATTCACATTCCCAGATAATTACTAGTTTGCTGACTTGTTTGCTTAGTTCTTTTTCTCGTCTCATTGTTGCCTTGTATAGTTCGCCCATCGTCTTGTTCTTCTTAGTATTGTATTACCATTAAAGCACTTTGGACATCCGTGCCAGAGACATCCGTGAAATTCGTAAGCGGTTTTGTCTTTTCATCCCAGCCATCTACGTAAATAGTTGATGCCAATTGAAACATTTTCACCACCATTGAATGCGTGTTTGATATCCGTTTGGTCTAACCTGCTTCTGTAAGCTATCCATTCAACACAAGCCCGAGAGGTAATCCTGTTTTGCTTTTCCGCCTTCAACACAGCAATTGAATTCTCTGGCATAAACTTAGCCGATACAAAGCCATAACACAACTCGCAATAGTTGTATATTGAAACGGGTCAATACCGAATTCTAGAAACTGCTTTCTAAAATCCATACATCCCCTTCTCAAATATCAACATCGCTATGACAGTATTCCGCGATTTCCTTCGCATATCAAATGTGTGTTTTTCTTTGGCTTTCATACCATTCTAAGAATTCCGCTCTTTTCTTATCTTTCATCGTGTCGTAGCCGTAGTGCTTCTTATGAGGCATAACACCAACATAATTTTTTTCTTGTCCGTATTGAAGAAGTGAGGGAAGAAACCCTTTTTAAGTTCTTTCAATCCGAATGTTTAGGAAAATCAGCCAGAGGCATAGTCAAGAAACTGAGACTATCAATGAAGCGGTATTTCTTCAAAGTCATCATCATTATCTTACCGCCTTGATAAATGACGAATGGTGCTGTCCGTTATCCACTAACCATTTAAGAATAAACTGACATCATAACCGCGACTGTTATGAGCAATGAATGTAAAGCCGTTGTGCTTAGATTCAAAAGCCCACTTACAGAAATCATCAATGTTCTTATGAAACTGGTGGTTCCTTAGCATCGTAATACTGACTTTCCGAATGATTAACAATGTGCTCCCGTATCCTGTGTCGCTTCAAAGTCAAAGAATATGTATTTCTCTGAAAAAGGTAGTATGTCTTTCTTCACGATTTCACATTGGTGTTCAAGTGGTTTCAGTTCCTTACAATTACGGCATTTCGCATAACCGCATTTGTGTTGTCTTTCTTCCTGTAATTAAGTCCGCACGAAAGACATTTGCTTTGATATCGCAGTTCGTCTTCTTGTGGTTTGAAACATACCGTTTGGAAACTTTCTATTACACGAATAGCAATCAGTCCAATTGCTTTATCGTTAATACCCTTACAGTCTTTGGTTTCGCAGATATTACATTTAGATTCGCAGGCGTGCCTTTCCATATATCCCTTAAACATAACTCACAGAATTCTTTTTCCTACCATAGACTTCATATTAGTTATGGCATCGTAGTGGTTCTCTGTCTTAAGTATGTAAAGGTTCGTAAGTCGCTCGCCTTTTCATTAAGCAGGTCCGTCTTATAAACAATCTTGTCAGGGAATTCAACAATAACCAGATTGTATTTAATGTGGATAGCAAAGTTTTAATTTCAGGAATACCGCACACATCCTGAATGACTTTCGCTTCTTCGTGTAGTTTCAAAGCCATCTCCTCCTGTATCTTTCGTCCCATCCTTATTACTTTGAATTTTCGTGTTTTTTTTTTGTTTTCAATTTTTTGCTTTTTTACTACAACAATTGCTCTGGCTAAGCATATTTTCTGTATTATTAATTTGAATTACTCCTCTCTTTTTATATACATCCAACTTATTAATTATTTGAAGCCTCGTTCCGCCCGTCGGCATTTCAACAGATTTCAAAACGAATCTAAACTTATCCATATTAGACCCTTTTCGTCTGTATAAAGGCTTTCGTTGCTTTGAAATAATGCTGAATCTTTCCAAAACATCGCTGACAGAAATCTCGTTAAAGTCTTCAAACCCGTAGATACGCTCCATAGTAATCTACAAACTTGA
>WBZZ01002637.1:0-83490 GCA_019918135.1 Paulinella micropora | reverse complement strand
ATTCTTAAAAAAGCATGCAAGAGAGAGCGGGGGAGGACGTATGTTGAAGCCCGCCGGCAAGGGAACGCTGTATGCCAACGAATACCCGTACGAATTTGCGGCGTGCCTGGAAGACAAACGAGTTACGCGATCGGCCCGGCTCAAGGTCGAGCTGCGGCCCGGGGATTTACAGGACATTGTGCGTCGACGCGCCGCGCTGCAGGTTTGCCTGCCGGTCATAAGTAGCTCTAACCACTACACGGAATTCGTTGAGTGGGTCCAAAAGATTTACCAACGGAAAGATACTACAGGCACGGGAACCTAACCGAGCTGATCGAAACCAAGTTGCCTGAGGTCGTGCTGAGCGGGAGCCAGTTCGCGAAGCAGGGGGTTGCAGAGAACGAAGGCTTTAGGCGTGCTATCGCCGTGGCCGGCTGGCTCTGGATCGCAAATCACATAGCTCTGTTCTCGTCAGAAGCGGTGCTGCCCCCCGCAAGCGAGAGTGAACCCGGCTGGTTGGACGAATCCCTGTTCGTGGTTGTGTACCTGTACCAAGCCCTCGGCAGGAGCACGGAAAGCCTGGCGAATTATGTAGAAGTCAGCAACCAGGCCGGCGTACAAGCGGGGCTGTGCGCGTGGTTTCTCCGGCGGAGCCAGCCCCAAGTGCCCGCGCTGACCGAGCAGCACGCAATGTCGATCGCGCAGCGGGAGCCCTTCTCGGTCGTGTCGCTGTGGCTGCTGTTCAACAAGCTCTTGTCGGTGCCGGACTGGATATCTTGCGCGGACAAAGTGCTCACCTTCCTGCAGGACGGTGGCGTGGAATCGTGGATGGGCGACCAGCAGTTCTCGGGCTGGGAGGAGCTTTATGCGCAATTTGGCCAGGAAGGGCTTGTGTTCTGCGGGTGTGACGACAGCGGCTTGCTACAGATCGCGTTTGCCTCGGCGCAAGAAGGAGCTGCCGACTTGAACAAGAGCCAAAAAAAGATCGCGGGCATGATGCAGCAGCTCGTACGAGGGGACAGGCTGGACAGCCCCGTGTTCCCGCCTCTCGATTCGGTCGGCACCAAAAGCACGGGGCTCGATAACCTGTTCGAAAGCCCCGGCCGCGGGCCCGCCCCGGGCGAAATGCATGAGCTCTCAGCCCCCGCCATCTTGGAGGTAAAGGAGGATTGCCTGTTCATCTATTGTGTCGTCAAGCTGTGGCGCCTGGCACAACTTCAGGAGCCCAGTTACACAATACGATGGACCAGGCTCCCCAGGCCTAAGGCGGCGTCTGCTCCGGCGTCGGTCGTTGAGACGATCAACGCAAAAGCTGAAGAGCTCGTCAATGGGCAGCCGTTTTCTCTACAGTCGCTGTGGGCCTTGTTTCGCCGTCCTAGTGATTTGCGGAGTGACTGGAAATCCAACGCTAACCGCGTGCTCCAGGTTATAAAAAACACGGCACAGGAAACTGGCATCCTGAAAGTTGTTCGGGCTTCGAGGACTTGGGACGAGGTAAAGACGAAGATTTTGACAAGAGGCAAGACGCAGGTGCCCTGGGGGTATTTACGTATCAAACCTAATCGTATGAATCAAACCATATTCTTCGGGCTGACCTACAGTCCCGATTTTAAGCTACAAACGCCAACACAAAGCCAGAAAGAAATCGTGCAGTCGATGCAAGAGATCATCCAAAAGGACGCGCGCGCCTGCCTAGCGTTGCCGGGCGCCTGGCCCGTGAAGGACAACAAATTCCTCGCGGGGCTTGCCGAACTGTCTGACAACGCCCGCCCGACCGTTCTGACGCCGGCTTTGCTGCTGGAGATAGCAGAGGCTTGTTTTTTTATCTACGCGGTCGCCGCTAATTTCCTCTTTTACCCTAAACATGTGCTGACCAACAGACCAAACCTCAGGGTTTTGTGGCAGTCTCCGAAACCGCATCGCGATCGCACGCCTAAGTTGATTTCGTCGGCCCCCTCCGGGCCTACTACCCGACCGCTTCTCCCGCGAGACTACCGTGCGGTCGTTGACACGATCAAGGCACAAGGTCTATATTTGGTCTGGCAGCAGCCGTTCTCTTTACAGTCGATTTGGTTCACCATCAGTTCTCGCAACAGTCAATTTGAGAAAGAATGGACAAAAAGCGCTGACCGCGTGCTCACAGCTATCAAAGCCTACCCCACCAGCCAGGCCACCAACCTTTTGCAAACCATCCGGAGCACAGATACTTGGCAAGAGGTAGTGACGAAGGTTTTCAAGCAGCATAAGGGGGTGCCCTGGGCGTATTTACGTCCGATCAATGGAACCATGTTCTTTGGACTGAGCTACGGTCCCCGATATGTGCTAAAACCGCCAACACTAAGCCAGACAGAAATCGCGCAATCGATGCAAGAGATCATCCAACAGCACGAGCCCGTCTGCCTAGTGTTGTCGCCCGCCTGGCCCGTGAAGAACAAGGATTTTCTCGTGGGGCTGGCCGAGCTGTCTAAGCGCGCTTCTAACAGCAGTGCTCCCTGGGAGGTTTTGTCACCGGCCTTATTGCTGGAGATAGCAGAGAGCTGGGAGGTTTTGTCACCGGCCTTATTGCTGGAGATAGCAGAGACTTGTCTTTTTCTCTTTGCGCTCGTCACTAAACTCCTCTCTACACAGCCGAGTCTGCTGGGATCGAACCTCAAAGTTGAGTGGAAGGCCTGGAAACCGAAGACGCGGCGGGGGGCCGCGCCGACGAACCAAGTTGCTTGGCCCGCCTCCATGCCCGCGCCGCCGCGCCTTCCGACGGACGACGTTCTGCGGCGGGGGGTCCAGGAGAAAAAGCGCAGGCTGGAGCCTACGGGCGGTTCGGCGCTGTGGGCTAACGAGTACCCGTACGAGCTAGCGGCCTCGCTTGGCGCGGGGGGCCTGGCCGCCCTGCGGCTCAAGATCAGGCTGGAGCCCCAGGAATTGCACGACCTGTGCACGTTTGCCGCGCTCCAGGTCGGGCTGCCAGTCGTAGAAGACCTGGCGGGTGGGAAATACAAGGCCCTGGCAGACTGGGTCAGGACCGAATACAACGTCCCTGACAACAAGGGAGCACACGCCCAGGAACTCATCAAAAAGCGCCTGCCGGAGGCCGTGCTTTCGGCGAGCAGCTACGAGCGCGGGGAGGCCGCCGACCTACAGCTCTTGTTTGCAGGAAGCAAGTACTACGAACCAGCCGCCGGCTTCAAGGCCGCTATTGCCTTGGCCGGCTGGCTGTGGCTGTGCAAGAGGAAGATCTCCCTGCTCTCGATGGCGGTGGGGTCCACCACCGTTCTTCCGGCGCAGCAACACCCAGGTTCTCCGCGCTGGGAGCCCCTGCTCCTGGTCATTGGTCTGTACCGGGCCCTGGCCACGAGCCTCAAGAAGCTGCGGAGCTACGTCGCAAAGAGTTCCTGGCGGCCGAGGCCACGGGGCGTGCTCTTGGTCCTGTCCCTGCTCAACATCCACGCGGGCACGGCGTGGAACGCAGAAAAGGTCAGGGAAATGAAGAAACAAGTGTTGAAGAAAGCTTGGCTGCCCGCGGATATGCAGCGGGAGCTGCTCAGCTCGCTCGATTCTTTCGGGGCCGTCGGGCTCCCGGACATCACTGCCCGGAATGTGCAGGCCGGCCTGTGCGCGGCGTTCCTCGAGCGGGGCCTGGCACAAGCGCCCGGAGTTACCCGGCAGCGCGCCTGCACGCTGGCCCGGAAGGAGCCCTTCTCACTCGCGTCGCTGTGGCTGCTGTTCAACAAACTCCTGTCGGTGCAGGATTGGGAGGGCTGTGCCAACGGAGTGCTCCGGCGCCTGCAGGCCAGCCGTGTGCACAACAGGGCGCCCGTCTTGCAGCTGGCCGCAAGGGTGTCGAGCTGGGACCAAGCGTACCGAGAGGGTATACAGTCGGAAGTGATTTCTGTGACTGCAACCAAAAAGTCTGTAACCTTCCGATCTGCGCTGCCCGGCCAGCACGAGCGCCGCGAGAACCAACAACAGCTGGCGCTCATAATGCAACAAATCGTGAGGAACGAGGCCCTCACCAGCCTCACGTTCCCGCCGTTTGCGACCGAGGTTAAGGTAGAGGGACTGAGCCCGGGGCTCGATAACCTGTTCCAGAACTCTGGCGAGCGTTTTCTTTCGAACCAACTGCACGACCTGAACCAACTGACGGAGCTGCTGGAGGCCTGCCTGTTCGTGTACACGATCACACAACTGGTGCTCCAGCCCGAGCGGCGGGCAGTGGACAGAGCGACCTACACAGTTAGGTGGGAACCAGACAGGCCCGCAGACACTCGTGCCGTGACGGGCTATCGATCGCCGGGAATGGAGGAGGAGGATGACGACGACATGTTGCTCACTCGTGTGGTGCCGGCGATCGGGATGCTCTCACCCCCGAAGAAGCAGAGGGTCAGCCAGACCGCCGACGTGTCTCCGCCGCGCACAGATCTGGCCGAGCCTGCGTCCCCGCCGTTTGACTACTTTCGTGAGGACGGTGTGCCGGGAGATTCCCCGTACGAAACGCCGCCTCTGTTCGGGGGTTTCGATGAAGGTACCCTTCTCAGCTGTCTGCAGCCTCTGCTGCCACCATCGCCGTCTATTTTCGGCGAGCTAGAAAACGACGGAGAATCTCTTGGCCCGGCCAACAACGATTTCCTGGATTTCTTTGATCCGTGAGCGACACGCGATTTATCGTGTGTTGTTTCCCGGCGCGTAGAAAACGTGTTTAATAAAAAAAACCTGCTTGTGCATTTCCGGAAACTGCCCCCCCCCCCCCCCCCCCTTGGCGCACCAAAGGGGCGGGGGGGGGCCTAGTCCAGCCAGCAATGGTGGGCCGCGGCCGACAGCGGCAGTGCCACGCCAAGGTACAGCAGCCACGACACTGCTACGGCGGCGCCCACGGAGCGCCGCCGCGGACTGCCCGTAGCGTGCGCGGCCAGGGGCACGCCCGCGCCCAGCAGCCACGACGCGGCGTTCACGGCCAGCGACCAGGCCCACACGTCCTGGTACCTGCAGCTGACGCTGATGTCTATGTCGAGGCGCCCGCACGCCGTCCGGCCGCTGTTCTGTGGCGGGTAGCACAGGATTACGATGTCCAGGGCTTGGGTTTTAAGTGGCAGCGCAACCGGGGGCCGCCCGGCGCCGATGAGCCTGTGCGCACGCAACGGGTGCTCGACAAGCACGCCATTGGCTGCCCTGGCGACGACCACGGCGCTCAGCGCGACGGGCTCATCCCGGGCCCGCGCGAAGGCGCGGTTCACGAACAATTGCACTGCCCGTTTGGGCAGCAGGGCGCTGTACACGACCATGCGCGTCGAGTTGGGCGCGTAGAACGTGCGCAGCTCGCTCTGGGCTGGTTGGCACAAGAGCAGCAGCAGCAGCAGCAGCGCGCACGGCACCATCTGGGGGGAGGGGGCGTCCTGCAAGAGCGCACCCACTTGGCCGACAGGCTTTTCCACCCTTACCCGACTTTTCTTTCCTCTACCCCCGTCTTTTTTCTTTCCTTGGCTGGTTTTCTTGTAAAGTCGTTGGGCCCACAAAAGAAAAACGGGGAAAGGAGCGACCATGCGAGGGGACAAGGGGGGGGGGGACGCGGTGGAAGAAGAAGCGAAATAAGAACGAGATTTCTTTTGGGAGCGAGAGGGCCCTCCCGCTCCCCGCTTCCTAACTTAACACCGTAAAAGAACATGCTAACCAAAGCCAAAGAAAGAGTCACTAGCACTGTCAACAAGAGTCTGAGGTTGGTGCGACCCCCAACCAAGGGCGCTAGCCAAGATACAAGCGACACTGGCAGCCCGCGGGAGGATCCGTTGCCTCCCGAGAGCGCCCAGTACTGGTTCATCAACCTGACGAACCTACCGCCGAGCGCGCTGGATTAGCTAGGCAGCTGTTTGCTCGAGACCAAGCAAGCGCAGCCAATTTCGTTTCAACTGCTGCAGCAGACCCTCCCTCTAAAACCCTGCCCGCACGCAACAGGTGCCTTGCAGAATTACAGCCTGTTCAAACAAACGGGGGACACAGTTTTGCAAGAATTCGGACATATCGGACAGTTCAGGAACGCAGCTGCGGCAGAGGATTGTGTGCATGAGGTGCTAGAGCTTGTCGAGACCTTAGCGCCAGCCTACCGCACCGCAGACCCTGCCGTGCTCTGGCTAGCGCTAGAACGCACAAAACCCAGGCTGCCGGAGACAGCGGCCGCTGAGGTCGCTGTCGTGTACAGACTGAAAACGGACTGCCACTGTGAACGAAGACGACGCAGACTGCCCCCCGTGTTGGCTTTTACGTCAATCCCTAGGCTAGTCAAGATCACAGGCAGCTCCTGGGCGTTTGCGGTGGTTTGGCCCAACCACAAACTCAGAGTGCTGCTGCAATGCCTGGCTGCCGCCGCCCGAGAAGGGCGGTCGTTGCGCACCAACCTGAACACAGGGGAAGACAAGCACCTGCAGGTCACGCTGCTGAATTTTGTTGTGAGGCACCTGAGCAGGCAGGGTGTAGTTGAACACGAGGTCCATTGGCAGACAACGGACATCATTTGCAATCCGACAGAATTCCCGCTGGAGTTAGCGCTCCATTTGCGGTGCCATACCAGCAAAGACAAGCCGCTGCGGTTAGTGTACACGTGCGGGGGCAGGCTGTGCCTCAACAGAGACTCCATCTTTCCTGTGAGCGAAAGAGACGCATCCGCGCGACGATGACTGGCTGGGGGGGTGTGAAGAGCAGAACGCCGAGCGGGCAAAGCATGGGGCTTTTTCTCAGGGCGATTGCTGGTAACGCCGGGGCGTGGCCCCCCCCCCCCCCCGCGCTTCTTATCCCCCCCAAAAAAAAACGAGAGAGAGGGGGGGGGAGCAGAAAGACCCCCAAAAAGAAAAAGGTGAGCCTACAAATATGGGACTCTAAAAAAAGGGTTCTGGCACGGTAAACGCCGGGCTGTTAGAAGATGCGCGCTGTCCTGGCAGCAGTCCGAGGGACGCCACCAGGCACGATTGGCACAGTTTTGGGCGCGGAAACGCGGGACTGTGCGCTACTACACAGCAGCACCGGCCAAAAAACTTCTTCACCCGCAGCTGACTTGTTTTTTTGGCACACTTTCCAGTGAGCGCGCCGCCGAAAAGGCTCTTCAACATGTTTATTTTTTGAGACATTTCCCGGCCCGAAGAGCGCGGGCTACTGATTAAAAAATCACTGCTTAACACCTGTCTAGGCACCTTCCCCCTCCCTAGCAAAGGTACAGTTGATCCAGCCAAGCACGCGCAACCGAATTCAGCCGAGAGTAAGGTACCCGGAGCCTGAGTTCCGCTAGGGCCAGCCAGTGCTCGGGGCTGGACAGAGTCCACGTGGTTACGGGGCCCTGGGCCGCCGCGTCGTCAGGGGGCCGCGTCAGCCACAGAGCACCGAATTGCAGCCTGTAGTTCGACGTGATGCTGCCAACGTCGCGCTGCGGCGGCCGCGGCGTTTCTTTTTTGGGTGGGTGGCTTGTCCTGGCCGAGAAGGCCGGCGCGACGTGCGAGCTGCCGGTAGAATCCAGGCTCTCCTTGCTACCACGTTTGCGCCGACGGAGGCACGCTAGTGCAATACAGGCACCCACGAACAACAAGACCTGTTTAGCAGAGTCTTCGGCATAGGTTGGGTTAATACCACTGCCAGTTTCGTCCGGAAAGCACTGCCGGCCGTCCAGGCACACGTCCGCCCCGACGATGCCGTCGTCGGGGCCGGCAGTGCCTAGAGGCTCTGGGCCGCCCTTCGCCTCTAGGCACTGCTGGTCGGCTAGGCACACGCCCGCCCCCGGGTCCCAACCCGGGGGGCCCGCGCTAGACCGTCGGCCCTGTGTTGGTGGTGGTGTCGCTTCTGGTAGTCTTCGGCATCCCCATTCAATAGCGCCATCCGGATTGGTTCGTAATAGTTCTGCACAGATGTCAGCCCAGATGTCATCCACTACGTTGCTCTGATCGCTTTCTTTTCTCTCCAAGTCTCGTTGTTCCGCTTCCTGGGACGGCTGTAACGTCGCGCGGAGGGCGGCCAGGGATTGCATTTCTTCTTCGGCGTATATCAAGTTACCTGCTGCATCCCGATCATATATGTGGTCGTCCTCTTCGCTTGGCTGCCGACCACCGGAAGTTTCTGTGTTGCTCCTAGTAGCAACCTGCACGTAGGCTATTCCTCCTACAAGTGAGAAGCACAACAAGAGGATCACAAAAAATCTACGGGTTAGCCTGCCGAACGCTGCGTTGCGTTTTTCCGGGCTGCGCAGGATTTGCTGCAAATCCTGCGCAGTACTCTTGGCTACTTTCATCAAGAGCGCCTGCCGAGCTTCCAAGAACTCGGCGAGGTACTTGGGTCCGTTCAATTTCAAACTAAGCAGTAGTCTGGCGTAAGGTTCCGCCGCTGACGTCATTGGCACAGAGGCCCTAAGCATCCCCCGGCTTTTTTTTGCAAGCACGGGGCACACCAGAAGAAAATGCTTGAATTATTAATCCCCCCGTGAGCACGTAATTTTTATATGTAGATATCTCCCCAAAAAGAAATTAAACAACTCGATAACTGCAAGAGCGATTTTCTTCCCCCGACCCTTTCCGCTCCCCGCGACTCCTCCCGCCCAAAACATACCTCCTGGGGTGGATCGGCGGGGTGGGGGGGGGGGGGCCTGTGGCACAAAATAGGCGGGGGGGGGGGGGGCGGCCCCCACCCCCAACTTTCCGGTACTGTCTTGCGTTTTTTCTAGGGGTCGTTGTTGGTGGTGGTGCGTGAGCTGCGCGTTTGGCTTCGACGGACTCGTTTCTTTCGACGTAATAACGGTCCTGGGTGAATTCAGGCAATACGTAGATCTGAGCGGCACGACGCGCTTCAACAAGATTCTACCTCTACCTGCGGCCTTGCTTGCCGGAAGGCTTGTACCTCCGGCGCTGGGATCTGGTCCATAAACCACAGGCCCAGTTTGCGCAGCGCCCGGCATTCTTGCAAGGCTGCAATGGTAGTTATGCCTGCGCACCCAAAGAATTCGATTTCCTGCAGCGAGCCACAGTTCTGCAGCCCGGCTACACTGTGTACGCCGTTGCATTCAGCGAGAGTTAGGGCGGAAAGAACAGGAAAGGCGCGTAGAACACTAAGGTCGTGGATGGCGTGGCACTTTTTAAGCTGCAGTTTGCTCAGCTTCGGGCAGCCCCGCAGCGGGGAGGTCCTGGCTGGTGAGCTTGCAAGCGTGCAGCCTCAGCTCGACCAGGGCCGGAAGCCCTAGCAAATGTAGCAACGTTTTGCGAGATTCTGGGCAGTCGGTGAGGGTAACCCTTAGGGTTTCGAGCTCGAGTGCGTTTAGTACGGGCAGACGAGTGCCTCGGAGGGAGTGGCATTCTAGTAGGTCCAAGTGGCGCAAGGTGGTTATTTGCGTTAGGAGCCCTAGCGCAGAATCTTGCAAACCGTAAAGGCTCAGGCGGTTGAGACGGGTGAGCGTGGGCAAAGCCTCTTGGATCCCTGACAGCTTAACGAAATATCGTTGTCTGCGCAGGTTTAGCTCCTCTATTGGTAGATCCCGGAGTCCTTCTAAGTCCAACGCCCGCAGGTGCAATTTGCGTAGCGTCTGCAGCGCCGGATCCGTGACGTTTGCGCAGCACGTCAGGCCCAGGCGCACCAGCCCCGTAAAGCTGGGCAAGATCCTGGCGAAATCGTTGGCGGTGAGGCCGCTGCCTTCGAGGCGCAGCGAGGTCAGCGAGCCACAGTTCTGCAGCAGTTGCTCCAGACACGCAGCCGTGTGTTTGTTTTCGATGAGGGCCAGGCCCTGAATAGCAGCGAAGGCCCGCAGAATCTGGGGCGAAATTGTGCCCCTGAGTGTCAAGTCGTTTGCTTTGACCGAGGTGACCAGCGGCACTAGTTTCTGTTGGCCCGCTTCCGAAAGACCAGCGATGGTCAGGCTGTGCAGCGGCGTGCCAGAGGTCTGGCAAACCGGGGCAAGTAGCAATAAAATCTTTCGGTGCGGTTCGAGCTCTACCCTGAGCTCGCGCTCAAAGTGCGCCCAGAATTCGGCCGTCTTGACGACCGCCTGGAAGTGCGTGCACACGAGGGCCCAGCTGCTAGCTTCCTCGGCACCCGCCAGGTCCCTGACCAACGGCCAAACGTCTAGAGGCAAAAGAAACAGCCACGAAACTGCGTGGGTTGGCCAACCTTGGGTTTCTGACTCGATCTTCTGGCGCTTGGCGGCTTGCAAGTGTTCCGACATAGCTTTCTTTGCTTTCTACCAACTTACGAGTCCTCTCCCCACCTGCCCTCTCCCTCCCCCTTTTTTTTGGGTGGCCAAAGAGAGGGAGAAAAAGGAGAGCCACCGCCCCGAAACAGACTGTTTTTTTCCTTGCCCTGGCCCCCCCCCTTCCAGTCCGCTCGTCTCCGGCCCGGCCCTCCCCCCCCCCCCCCCCTTGAGCTGACAAGCCGAGAGAAAAAAAAAGTCCCAGAGACGGGGGAAAAAAAAGAAGAAAAAAAAAGATAGTATCGATGAGCGGACGGCAGGCGCTTTTCGTGGTGCTCGAGCCGTTCCGGCCCGCCCAGTTTGACCCCGATCCCGACAACCGCAGGGCTCCCCGGTTAAAAAACTGTACCTGTGCCAAACACGTTCCCGCCGGGACGAGACCGCTGATTGGATCGGTGCCTACGACGGCTGCTGCATTTTTGTCGGCGCTCCGTACTACAGCAGTCGCGATCTGCAGCAGGACGCGACCCGCTTCGTCCGCTTCTCGGGCTACACGTCGGACAGTCCCCGCTACTATCGGCCTGGCTCTCGTTTGCCGAACCAGGCCCCGAGCTGGACGACTTCCACCAACAACTGCCTGCTTGAGCCGCCACGGCCGCGTTCGCCTGTCACTGCCCAGTGATTTTCAGGTGTCGTTGAGGGAGGTCCCGACAGATGGTTTGGAGCAAAAGTTAGGAGAGGAGACAGATAAGCGAACCAGAC
Source organism: Paulinella micropora (assembly GCA_019918135.1). Classification (NCBI taxonomy): domain Eukaryota; phylum Cercozoa; class Imbricatea; order Euglyphida; family Paulinellidae; genus Paulinella; species Paulinella micropora. Next base: position 72,611 of record WBZZ01002637.1, on the reverse strand, counting down.
GACATTTGAACTTGGAGGTCTATGTCCTGCACGGGCACGACCGAAACAGAAACAAAGGGAGTCTACGTGCCACCGAATTTGTCAGAGGGTGGGGTTGGCGACGTGCTGCTGCAGGTCTTGTACAAGTGCGGACGAAACACGTGGCACAACCAGCTGTGGACACGCGTGCACGTGGCTGTAGCTGACAGTGCTAGCCCCGCGCTGAGCTTGCCCCGACCTTTGGCAGTGGCGGGCAGGCTGCGGTCGATGTTGGCGGGAGGCGAGAGCTTTTCGTACAGACTGCCGCGACTTACAGCAAAGAAGCACCGAACTGATGCGGCCAAGGGCCCGAGAAAAAGCAGCGCACTGGGGCTTTGAACAGTGCGAGACAGATATTCTTTTTTTGGGCCGGACGCAAAGAAAATTTTTTTCCCTCCCTTTTTTTTTCGACTGCGCACAGTTTTTTTTATTACAAGAAAGAAAAAATTACGCTCATCTGTTTGTGGCCACAAAACAAAAAGAAGCCTGGTAATCTTTTTTGTATCAAAAACGGCTCCTGGACACGCCGGCGATTTTCAACGGTAATGTCCACGCTCAGCGTTGATTTTTCGGGCAAGTGCATGTAATCTTCGTGGAAAATTGCGTATGTCCTCTCTGGGGATATCTACACTCTGTGCATGTAGATAGCTTAATTTATCCGCGGGATAGCACACAGTGGTGTACTGTCCGTTTGCCATCAATTTGGCCTCAATTTCGGTCAGGGCGTCTTCCATAGGCTGCTCGCTTCCAGTGCGTTTGCTAATGTTTTTGTACTCGATCGGCACACAGTTGCGTAATCTTGTGGAAAAGACTGGACCGTCTGAAATTTGGGGATTGTCAGGGACTACATACAAATACGACTTGTACTCAGGCCGTGACCTCATCCATTCAATGTCGCCCTCCTGGTTCCGATCTCTAAACAAGAGTGGCAGGACATTGATTGCGGGCAACCTTCGGGGAGGTGGACTTTCAACGGTCTTCTTCACGATTTCTTCGTTCGCTTTCAGCACCCTGGTGCAACGATCGTGACGTAGGATACATTGGGCCAATTTGCCGTCGCTATCGTTTTCAGCAAACACCACGTAGACTTGTTCACTGTCGCTTACAGCACGCGGACTGCCTCGACTATGGCTGTTCTGCATTTTTTTTTTGGAGTCGCTTTGTTTTTATTAAATTCGTATGAACGAACGACTGCGGTTGCAACCGCCCCCCCCCCCTCCCGTCATTTCTTTTGTCAGTGTATGAACGTGGAGAATTGGGGGGGGGGGGGTGGGAGGACAGGACAGATGGCGGCCCCCCCCCCCCCGCCTGCACACTCGCTGTGAAGAAAGAGCGAAACTGAAAGGGGCGTGGGAGAGAGGGAAGTGGACGGAGGACAAAAGGAAGGGAGCGGGGTTGAGAACGAGAGGGGGGGGGGGGGGGGATGGACGCCTAATTTTTGGCCGAGCGACTAGCACCAGCAGGTTTATAAAGAATGCAAGGCAGGCAGAAAACACCTTAAAAAAAAGAAATGATGCTTATGACAGAACCACTCCTGCTGTTGTTGCTTCTTTCGGCCCTGGCCGGATCGCTGCCCGCTCCACCCGTCAGCAATATTTCCGTGCCCCGGTTCATGATGCGTAAGTACAGAAAAGAGGTGGCCTTGTTCCTGTCGGACCATGCCCCCACGCACCACGCGGAGGTTCCGTACGGAAAAGGCGCAGTACACTTACTTTCGGTCCAGCCGTTCGTACAGCTACCAGACTGCCAGTTTGTCAAGGTGTTTAATGTTTATACGCTGTACCCCAGGTACGCCGCACACAACTTCAAGTTCTACTTTGAAGCGTCACACCCAGTGTACTCTACCAAAACCCTGACACACATCACCCCCGCGCACGCGAAGGACGACACGAACAAGCAATTCCGCCTGCGAGAGGCCAGGGCACGGGTCTGGGCGAAAGCAAGTACCAACGCTAACCTCAATCTCAGCGTGTACGCGGTCTGTGCGGACTCTTACGCTGGTGGCTGCACGCTAGAATTCACGCCCGCGATCGTCTGCACGCGACACTACCCTGCCATTCCCAGGCTAGGCATCAGCGCCCTCGTGCTCCTGCCGTAGCCTGGCTCAGCCACAGCGCAGTGCTATCGCCTTGGTTCCACAGGCCGATCAAAACAAACAAGCACACTAACCCCGGCACTAGCGAAACCCACAACCAGACACATGAACAATTCAGAACATCTTCCCAGAACCGGCTCACGGAGTAGGAGCAACCGTAACCGAGGAGCAGAAAGAGGCTCAAGCACGACGAACTATTCTACCTCAACTGACTTGTCTGGAAGAACCGCGGAGAAGAGGTGGGGAGAGGGGGGAGGGCGGAGGCCAAGGACGGCCGTGACACACATTAAAAAGGATTTTTGTTTTTAGAAAACAACAAAGTAATCTCTTAAGCCCCCGAATATCCGGGGGAGGGAAGAGGAAGGGGGGGGGGAGGTTTTCAAACCGCGCGGCCCCCCCCCTCCGCGCAATTAAAAAAGGGGAAGAAAATAGGGGGAAAAGGAGGGGGGGGGCCGCGACTGTTGTAATTTGGCCCCCCCAAAAAAACAGCGAGACGTGAGAGAGGGGGGGGGGCCTGGCGGTAGAAAGGTGGGAGAGAGAAAAATAGCAGGCTCAAAACAAAAAAGTTGTGTAGCCAATGGCCGACATTGCGATGCTTGGGTGAACGAGGGCGAAACCAAGGTATTTTCAATTTTTTTTTTAGTTCCCAGAAGCAGAGACGCGTTTGGTCGAAAGGGGGGGGGAGGGGAAAGTGCGAGCCCTTGACTGTCGGCCCCCCCCCGGACGGACGACGAGCAGAGAAAAGAAACAGAGGGTGTCGAAAATCCTTCTCCCCGTACGTGTGGGAGGGCGGGGGGGCCAGACGGCGGCCCCCCCCCCCCCCCCCCGCAAAAAAAAGTGCCGCCCGGGGTGAGAGAAGCGGGAGGGGGGGGGGCAGAAAGCGCAAAAAAAACCAAACCCCCCTCCCCCGCAAAAAGAAAAAACTGGCTGCTGATGCTGGCGGCGCTGCACAGGGACTTGGCCGCCCAGCTGGGGTTAGGGGACAGTCAGGGCTTGCTGGTGCCGCTCGCGTCGTGGCAGCAGTCCCAAGAGGCCGAGCGCGAACGGCTCGTCACGGTGCAGGAAGCGTTGGCCCTGGACAAAAAAGCCTGCCAAGCAAAGCTGTACTGCCCGCAGTGCAACCAGGCGCTGTCTACGAGGCGCGAGAGTGTCGATGGCAGGCGCGCGCACTTCTTCCATCTGCGCCCCATTACGGGAAGCCACGGCGGCGAGGGTCTCCTGCATTTGTTGGCCAAGGCGTTCATTGAAGCGAAGCTGGCCGAGATCATGTTCCGGTGGTCCAACTGTACCCCGGCGCTCGTCTGCCGCGCCGAACGGTGCTTTGCGGGCTGCACCGTGGTGCTGGAGCGAACGTTGGGCGCGAGCAGCCGACTGGTAGGTTTGTCCCCGGAAGAGGCTAGGCTCAGGCCCGACGTGACAATTCTGGATCAGAACCAGGCGGTTGTGGCCTTTGTCGAAATACGGGTAAGCAGCCGCAAAGAGCCGCGGCACTGGGAGGCCTACGCCAAGTTCCCGCAGGCGGTAGCGTTGGAGATAGACTTCAACACTCAGGTTCCGAAATTCGGCACGACCTTGGTGCTGCAGGACACCAAACGACACACGTCTGGGGCGCCATGTGCCCCTTGTGCCACCCGGGTGGCCGAAAAACTCAGGGCGAGGGAGGCCGAAGAAGAAGAAGCAAAACGCCAGTCGCAGGCCGCCAGGGCCAGGGCCGAGCAACAGCGCGCTGGCGCGCTGGCCGAGCTGGCCGCGCGGGGCAGCGACCTGATCGTGAGCAAGCTGCCCGAGATCACGTTCCGCTGGTCCGCGTGCGCCTCCGGGCTAGCGCCGCAGTGCCAGCGGCAGCGGCGCTTCGAGGGCTGTACAGCGGTAGTGGGCCGCGATGTCAAGCTGGCGACGGCCGACGAAGAAGCCGGCCGTCTGCCCGACGTGGCAATTTTAGACCAGAACCAGAGGGTGGTGGCGTCGATCGAGGTCTTCGTCGGTAGTCACAAGGAGCCGCGGCATTGGCAAGCTTATGACAAGTTTCCGGGGGCAGTTCAGCTAGAAGTAGACGTGCGCAAGCTCCACTGGAACTCGGAGAGTGGCTATTCGCTGACCGACGTCAAGCTCCGCGCAAATAACGCGCCGTGCACGTATTGCGTGTCAGAGGCCAGCGCGGCAGAGGAACGGCTGAAATTGCGGTTGGCCCAGGAAGAAGAACGCCATCGGGCGTGGTTAGCCCAGGAAGAGGAACGGCTGAAATTGCGGTTGGCCCAGGAAGAAGAACGCCACCGGACGCGGTTAGCCCAGGAAGAGGAATGCCTCCAAATGCAGTTGGCCGAAGAAGAGCTGGAGCGACAGTGCGACAATGAGCGCACTGCCGTACTGGCTGACGGCGAACGTCGTCAGGAAATCACCCCAGCTCGGGGCGAGGCGGTGTGTGACTTTTTAGAGCGCTCGCGCACGGACGACGGGGCGGCGCGCGGGCGGGCAGCGAACGAGTACCTGGAAAACAGGCTGAAACATGCGCTCTCGGATGACGACGGGGCGGCACGCGGGCGATCGGTTTGCGACTTTCTAGAGCGCAAGCTGGGTGTGTTGCCCTCACGCGTTCAAGACCCGTTGCTGGCCGGTGGTCTGCCCGCGTGGCTCTCGGACGACGAGGCGGCCGTGTTCCCTACCCTGACGTACACGCCAAACGCCCCCGGACCTGTCTGGGCCCTGGAGGAGGAGGCCAAGGTCGTCTAAAAAGTAATTTTTAGAGGCTAAGTTGGTTCGAAACAAAAAATGCTGGCAACCATTTTCCAAAAAAAGGTTTCAGTTCAAAGCATTTCCTTTTTAAAAAAATACGATAGAAAAACAAGGAGTTGTCACTTCTTTCTTTCTACTAACAGTATGATTGATGAAAAGGGAATGGCGGCCCTCCCATTACACCAATCCCCTCCTTTCCACTCTTCTGAAACTGCCCGGCGCGGCTTTTAACAACAGTGCCTTTTCTTTTTCCGAATTTCTTTAGAATACAATCAAATTACCCTCCCCCCTCAAAGGCTGGTGGGAATGAAGGGGGGGGGGGCCGTCTGTACAGACGGCCCCCCCCCCTTTTCCGGGAGGGAGAAGACCGGCCGTGGAAAAAACAAATCCTCCCTTCCATTCCCGCCGGTCCTTGGGCAGACCAGAAAAAATAAGAAGTTGCAGTTTCCTCGAGGACCGGCGGGGGGGCAAATCTTTCGTACAGACGCCCCCCTCCCCCCCCCCCCCCCCCCCCACACACACACACACAACCACCAAAAAGAGAAAAGGGAGAGGAAAATGGGGAGCAGGGGAAACCTTTCGTACAGACTCCCCCCCCCCCCCCCTTCCAAGGGAGAGGAAAATGGAGAGGGGGAACGGCGAGTGTTAGGATTGGAAGAAACAGCGACACCTAAGAAAGTAGGGAGGAGAAAGGAGGTCGGGACCAGACTACTTTTCTCTTTTTCTCCCTTCAGGAGTGCACAGGAACCAGCCAACACCCTCACCCTCTGAGCCTCTTCCAACCAAGCTGGGCCCTGCATTGTGACGTTCTGTTCCGACATTTATGTGATTTTCTTGGTACAAAAGAATTTTTAAATTTGTTTACGCGACTATTTTTGAGATACAGATGCGTTTTTTTAGAGAAGGTTCAAGTTCTGTATCTCAAACATAGCCGCCGTCCCCCCGGCCTGTGCGGGGCGCTCGGACACACATAGGTGAGTTGAATGTATACCATTAAAAAGGATTTTCTTTTGAAAACCACGAAAAAATAATCTTCTGGTACGGGCCTTTGTTTTTTTAATTTCTTGTCGATAGGTAGGAAAGTGGCCATAGGACCATACCAGGTCATGGAACAGATGGGACCTCTGAATTATAATATCAGGGGTAGAGGGAAGGTGCAGATTGTGAATGTTCGAAGGCTGATCAAATATGACCCCTTCTTACTTGAGGATGAATCCGTTGAGGAGGCGTTGAAACGGATGAAGGAGGACTTCCAAGAGGTACCGCCTATACAGAAGGAGGATACCTTAGAGGAGGAGAATGCCTATCGGGCACCGGTCACGGAGAAGGAGGAGACCGAGAAGGAGAGTAAGGAAGACTCAAACCGCAAAAGCGCGGCGGGGACTCAGTCTAAGCCCCCATAGTCCGCGGCGGTACGAAGGAGAAGTTCACGGAGGCGCAGAGGAGGAGAGCGCAAAACGATCTCATCTTCGACCAACCGAGGAAGGTGGCAAGGTCGACGCGAGCGACGGATGTCCATGGAGGAGGAGGGGAGAAGGACACTAACCCGAACGCGGGTAATGTGGACATTCGACATGTGCGATGGAAGGAAGGAGAGGCGATTGCGGCCATCAAGTGGGTCCGAGACGCTTTTTATCTGTTGAGACCGGCAGAATCTCATGTTGCCGATGACACTCTCTCAGATCTTTATCTCATGCGAGCTGTGGCGGTCCCGCAGACTACACGGGCAGCACGGACATCGAAGAGATCCTTAGCAGCAAAAACGATACAACCGGTACTCCATTTTTGGAGAAGCATGGACCCTGTTGAGGATCCAAAAGCTAGACAATATTTACCGGTGTACAAAGACGCGAAAAATCTCGAGACATGGGATGATACTATTACCCTTCGAGACAAAGACCACACTGCGTGGACTATTCAGTCACTGCCTAGAGGAGTGCTTGATATTCCTTTTGACTTATCTTTGGGCGCCATCCCTAACAAAATATGGGACATTCTGGAGGAGTCGAAGTTTGACTTGACTTTTGTTGGCGGCCCGCCACCTGGCAAAGGGGTTCGCGCAAGGCGACGAAGGCAGTAAGTGACATTTTTTCTTTTATCACGCGTCGGACATTGAAAGCTGCATGTGGATTAATCTCATAGTGCCCATGTCAGATCATGTCTTATTAAAATGTTTTTATACCATTGTTGTTACTTGGCATTTTTATCGCAACATATGAGTGCGAGGGTCAATCGGCAAATGGATACGACACCGTATAAGGGGATCGCTTGTGAGTTTAGCGATGGTGTTCCTGGTACGACCCTGCTTCAAGTATCCAGGGTGATGTTCTCAAAAAATGTTCTCATAGTAGACATATTAAATTTTTTTTCTTTGGATATACTTAATATCGTCATACCAGCACGGTCCGTCTCTACTTGTGTCGGCATATTGCATGGTCGGGCTCACTCACCCCGGCTTTGGATATAGTTATTAGGTCTGGCCCCCTAGTACTATATTAAGGTAACCGATTGAATACAAGGGTATGTTATTAAAAGACAATGTATTTACTGATCGGAAGTGTTTTGGAGAAGGAGAAAAATTATAACGCTGCTTTTATTGCAATAGTAATACTATTTGTTCTTGACATACTGCCTCAGAATTAAGTTACGGGGGGGACAACAAGTGTGGAAGGAGGAGTTTTTATTTACAAAAACGAGGCTGGAGATTTATAGTTGACTCGTGTCTGGCGTATGCGTTTTATATATCCACTGCACCGTCTATCCGTGGGTTAATGCACTTAGTTGCGACACCCCGTAGCGTTTGTGCAGAAAAGAAATCAGCAATTATATGACAAAAATATTGCATATTTCCGTCAAAAAAACGGGAAGGGGTACTGTAGGCATCACCCCCCGGATAGCCGGTAAAAAGTACCCTTTTTCTGGTGTCAGGTGCACCTAGTTTTTTCCCATTATTTTCAATATCGTTTGGCCGGATTTGACCTAATGCCATTTTAACCTTGGTCTGTTGCCGTTTTCTTTTCGGCTTCACTGAGCTAATATAACGAGACATCATTCTCTTTTGGGGATTTGTGTCTGGTTGTATTACCGACTTTTTATTGAGCTATCTTCGGGGATTGTAACAGTGTTTGATGCTTGTTTCGCACTTGTCCTACTTGGTTTTATGCAAGCAGCAAGAGTGAGTGGAGTAGGTGTGGTCTGGTGTCTTGTACAAGAGCACACAGAAGCCAAATGTGCACAAGGGCTAAAGGTTATGCCAGCTTGTGACAAAGTGATCGCTTGTTTGTAAGTTTTTTTGTTTGAGGATGATGTAGGCATCACCCCCGGATAGCCGGTAAAAAATACCTTTTCCTGGTGACAGGTGCACCAGCTTGTTTTTCAGTATTATTTGTCCGGATTGGACCTGATGCCATTTTATTCCTGGTCTGTTGCCGTTTTCCTTTTTGGCTTCACTGAGCTAATACAACGAGACATCATTCTCATTCTTGAGGACTGTGTTTGGTTGTATTACCGACTTTTTACGAGCTATCGTTGGGGGCATTACATTTGGAGTCCACATCACTAGGGTGATTTCTTTCTGCTTTGCCACACAGGCAACAGAGTGAATTTTCACTGACCTGTCTCACACGGGGACGTCAGACGAAAACAAATACTCCAACACAGCTCTCCCTCATAACTCTTTCACAAAACAAATAATTTGATTGGTCTCAAGCAGGTGTCTCGTACCCTCTAGCCCAATCAGTATCTGTGTGCTCACAAGGAGACATCAGATACAAACTCTCTGTCGTTCTTGCTGTTCTCACACAGAGACCAAGAAGAAGGAGGTGGACAGAAGAGTGAAGGAACACACACAAAACACAAACAAGCATAGGGACAGGAGCACAACACTCTACCCTTCTAGTTTGTGCATTTATCTGCATTATCTCACACATACGTCAGAGTATTTTTGCAAATCTCTGATCGTTTTCTAAAGGTAGGTCTGAGAACCTAGTATCCGACCGACTGTCGACTTCTCAAGGAGAGCTTTTCTAGCTTCTCTATTACTATCTGTGTGTAGGTCCAAGTGCCTCATACTAGATACAATATAGAAAAGAAGGAGGAGAAAGTAATCTGAGTAAGGAGAACAAGAAATCGGAGAAAGTCTCAAAGACTATTTTTCTCAAACAAAAACAAACATACAAACAGTGTTTCATAGAGGACAGAGAATCTTATCCTACCCTCTCTATTAGTTTCTCTCTTCACTAGTCAATCGACTGAAGGAGGAACAGAACACAAACGAACAAAAACCAAACATAGGAGCTGACACTGTCCTCCTGTTGATCACTACTACGACATCATGTCGACAGAGACCGCCGAAGTGAGTGAATTCTCGGAGGCAGATCAAAGAAGAGAAGAAGAAGAAGCAGGAGGAGGAGGAGGAGGAAGAGGATTGAATGAAGGAGGAGGAGGAGGATTGAATGAAGGAGGAGGAGATGAAGGAGTAGGAGGAGGAGTAGAAGAGGGCTGGGATGATGAAGGAAGATATGGAGGAGACGAAGATGAAGGAGGATTTGAACAAGAAGAGACGGGAGGAGGAGGAGCATATGGTAATCCCTTACCACCTGCCTACACGGGAGGAGGAGGACGAAAAATGATCGACTTGATTCATAGTGATGGAGAGGAGATCACAGTGGAGGAACAACAGTGGGTGCAAGACCACTTTGACCTCACTAAAGAAGAGTTTGATAACAAGATGGGGGGAGAGAAGGATACCTATGTGTGGATCCCTCAGGATCAAAGAAGAGAGAAAAGTCGTGCTAAAAAGGATGTCTATATCCTATTATCAAACACAGCACAGCTCCTCTGCAAACTGGTCTCTGATCCAGAAGAGAGAAAGAAGATACAGCATATCAAGTTTGGGGACACACACACCCACCTTGAATTACTCGATGCTATCTTTGGGGTGTACACTCAAACCCTGATTTGGGAACGTACATACAGCCCACGATGTGAGGGTTACCTCCAGTACACAAACCCAAGAGCAACGGCCAGATTCCTCGCGACTGGTCAGGAGGCAGTCGATGTAACAAAAATGAAGACCAATCTGGGTTCGAAAAACTCGAGTGGTATATTTCATTTTTTTTACAATGGAAATAAAGGCCTTGGAGGAGGGGAAGGCAGAGATGGAAAAAAGCATTAAGGCAGCAGGAGAAACTCATCCTGTGATTGATGAGTTAGAGAAGACCGACAGAGTTCTGACCAAGATCAGACTGTTGATGGGTGCGTTACTGCACAAGGAGGCATGGAAGAGATGGATTCCTACCAAGGATCACTCTGTCCTTAAATCACTTAGTAACGCACCACCGGTCGCCAACAAAGCAGGTGTTGACCAATATGTGGAGAAATATAATTTTCTCAGATCTGCTTCTGAATTGGTGGCCTTTATCACTCATGCTCAAAAGCTGGTGATATCTGAGAAGAAGAAGGCGAAAGAGAATGAGGAGTTCGAGAAGACGATGAGACTGGAAAGAATGAAAGCAAAAGTGAGTGGTGCAAAGACACACCCTCCGACATATTTGACCCCACCAGCTCCTGCCCCACCAGCCCCTGCACCCTCGGGCTCAACTACGGTGGTGGTCACAAACACGGAGAAGAAGGACAGACAGAACATCATAAATGCCTTCAAGGGGAAGAAAGGAGGAGTGGCAAGTCTCATGCTATATGCCAAGACGAGCTCAGACAAAGACTCTGATGCTTCGCTTTTGAGCAAGCTCAAAGAGATCAATGCCTGCATGAAGGCTTTTCCTTGCGACGAAACGCAGGAATACGAGGCCCTTGTTACTGTTTTTGACCAATCTCTAGTCTCGGAGGGATTTGATCTGACACAGTACAAGTTTTTGAGAAAGAAGGAGGAGATTAAGAGAAACAATGCAACAGGCCTAGACGCTCAGTGTGAACTGGCGGTGGCCACACTCATTTCATATTTTCAATCTCATGGATACCAGCATCTCTGCACTGGTACTCTCATAGGATTTGAAATCTTTGAGACAGTGGCGATGAGTTTGAGGAGTGCTGTTGGCTTGGCGGCGACCCTTACGGAGGTAGTTTCCTCCTATGGGCTATTCTATGGCCGCAAGTCGATCATCCTCTATTTCTTTTCGGCGTTACACACAGTTAACCCGAGTAAGCTTACTCAGCTCATACAACAATGCTCGACGTTTAGCTCAGTGAAGTCCAAGAACTTCCTCGAGACACACGTGTTCGAAAATACGGTTCAAAGCGTTGCTCCGTCAGCACTGTTTCAAGAAGTGATGAGTGCATGCTCAAACATGGACTCGCTCACGGAGGCACATACGGCACAGGCAGGCGGTGTACCTGTTGGCGCACAAGCCACGTACACAAACAGAGTTGCCGGTTCGAAGAGACAGAGAGAGCCAGACCTGAAGACCGCATGTTGGAGGTGGTTCGCGGGCTTGCAGTGTAAGGCACAGATGGAGAACAGAGACTGCTCTTTCAATCATGATAGGCAGAACCCAACAGCAAGGGCAAATTTTCTGAGCAGGACGGAAGGCAAGGAACCGGGCCTTTTCAATATGCTTCAGATTGCCGCTGTGAACGAAGGTTGGTATGCCAATATGTGTGATGATGATGAGTTACGAGAGGCAATCATCACCTACATGAAGAGGATGAAGGAGAAGAAGGAGGAAAGGGAGAGACAAAAGAACTTAAAGGCATCTCAAAGAGGACGAGAAGGAGGAGCAGGAGCAGGAGGACGAGGAGGAGGAGGAGGACGAGGAACATGGAGAGGAGCCTCGAGGTGGCAGGGAACCCCTCAGAGAGGAAGAGGAGGAGGTCGGGGATATACCCCTTATGGAGGGAGAGCTGTTCGAGCTCCAGCCCCCCCACCCAGAGGAGGAGGAGGCTCGTGGGCAAGCTCCAACCCAAATTTCGGTCGAGCTCAGGCCTGCAACACTGCCTCGGAGACCGATACGTCATCCTACCCGGACACTACTCAAGGTAATCTTTTCGAGGTGGTGGAATGACTGGAGGGGGAAGAAGAGAGGAAGGAGAAGACTGTGAAGTTTAACCCTAAAGTCACAGTGCTTTCTAATGCTGTTGTGCAGACTGGGCCAACGCTTCCTCTATGTGAAAACAAAGATGTGGGTACACAGAGACTGCAGCCCCAAGGTAGTCTCATACCCGTTCATACAGCACGGTTACCAATGATAACTGATGCAAATAGGAAGGCGAGACTTGCGATGGAGGCGAGGAGGCCAATGGCAGACGTATCGCCTCGGCCAAGCAAACAACCACGAACAGACTCAATGTCTACGGTCGCGGCGGGTGGCGAGCAAAAAGACAATGTGTGTACTCAAGTACCACAAGACAATGTCGCTCAAATAGTAAACGCACCAGTACCGCAGAATAATAAAAATGTTAATGAGGTGAAGCAGGAGGAGAAGAAGGAGGAGTTGAAAAACTTAGAGACAAGACTCCAAAATTTGGATCGTAAAGTTCTTGTTCTCGCAGCCAATATACACAGGCCCGATGCTCTGTGTTATACGGAACTTTATTGTGAAACATTGAAGACAATATTAAAAGTTGGTAATGATACGATGGCGAATATTAATATTGTCGGCAGGAAGTTTTTTTAATCGATACCGGGACTGGGTGGACGGAAATATGAAAAAGTCAACGGGCACTCTCAAAGGAGTGAGCAGCCGGACGGATATCACGGGAATCATCACACTGACCTTTAAATTGAAATCCGCACGAGTATACCGTATGGACCTCTATGTCGTCCCCGGTTACCACGGGTCAATATTACTATCGTATGACCAATTGGCTACGATGGGGGCTGTGATTGATTGCGCCGCACGGCGGGTGATATATGGAGTAAAAAGAGGAGAAGAGAACGATATTGATCCCTTCAACGCTACTGACTCTTATGAGGCTTATGATAATAATAATAATAATAATAATAATAATAATAATAATAATAATAATAATAATAATAATAATAATAATAATAATAATAATAATAATAATAATAATAATAATAATAATAATAATAATAATAATAATAATAATAATAAAGTTTGAAAAAAAAATGTCAGCGCTTCCCGTTAGAGAGATTATACTCGGAAAAAAAAAGACAGGGAAAGGCTCACTGATAGAATGCCACACACACTAGCTAGCCATACTAAAGCTAGTAGCTATACTCCCCTCTCTAAACTATATGCTGCGGCGCCCAAAGAGACCTTTTGACCCCCCCCCCCCGGGGGCCCCCGGGGGCCCCCCCCTCACAAAAAAAAAGAAAAAGAAGAAGAAGGAGTAGGAAAGATTATACCTCCAACGACATGTCCACTTCATCAGCGTCGACCGCGGGCTTTTTGGACTTCGGCTTGCCTAGTCACGTCAGAAATTAGAAACACTGAAAAAAAAGCACACAAAAAAAGATGAAATTTGCTAGTACCTGGCTTTTTCTTGCTGGACCCCTTAGGCATAGGAGGCTTAGGGGTCTCTTCTTCTTCAGGAACGTCTGGAACGTCTGGAACATCGTCGACGTCGATGGATTCTGCACAAAGAACCAAACAATATTACATACATCCTTCATTTTTCATTACATACAATGTTGCTACCGAATCTCAGTTTTTTTGGCCTGCCCGAAGAGCGAGGCTCAGTCGGGCCCTTTTTTTGATTCTTCTTCTAACGTTTCAGGCGAGCATGCAGTAAATATGCAAAATAAAGAAAAGGAAGATGCCAAAAAAAACAAAAACAAAAACAAAAAAAAAAAAAAAAAAAAACAAAAAAAAAAAAAAAAAGATGGAGCTGGTGGAGAAAAAGAATAATAACATGTATATGAAGAAGAAAAAGAAAAATGGAAGAAGAAGAGGAAGAAGAAGAAGAAGAGGAAGAAGAAGAAGAAGAAGAAATGACCTTGTTTGCTTCGTACAGAAGCAAAAGCTCCCGCTTCCGCCAGTTGCAAATCATAGGCGGGTTCGTGGGGTTACCGACGTAGAGGAGCCACGCGGGCTTCACCTGCTTCTCGAAGTCCATCGGCGACGGATCAAGCATGCAAGAGTGTTTAAGGTTAAAACCAAAAAAACCCATGAGCTGATATTGGATTTCGTCAGCCTTGCCATCGCCGTCAGTGTCGACCTCGCGCGCAGCAAAAATGAAGCGCTTCGATCCTGCAACATCCAAGTATAAAAAATATGTGCAGCTTGTGAATTTTGAAAAACATACAGTACCTCGATTGACTTGCGCAGGAGTCTTCTTGCGCCAACCAATGGGAAAGACAATGAAGAGCCTGCAAATAAAAAATAAACAATCAGTTTATAAAAATCTTTCATACTTATAGGGAAAAAGACCCGGGAGCACAAGGTGAAGTTTCACCCTCACATGTCTCCACTTGCGTGGACGCCTTCAGTTCGAAATTGTTGTACTTTGTAAGTGCAACGTCGAGCGCGAGCGCCCCCTCCCGATGTTTGTTGTCCTCGGATGTGAACTTAAAGAGCAAGCTAATTAAAGCAGCAGCAAAAGAGGAATAATAATAATAATAATAAAAAGAGAGTTTAAATTAAAAAAAAATGGCAGCGCTTCCCGTTAGAAGAAATATACTCGAAAAAAAAAAAACAGGGAAAGGCTCACTGATAACTGATAGAAGGCCACACACACTAGCTAACTATACTAAAGCTAAGTATCTATACTCCCCTCTCTAAACTATGCTATCGAATAATAATAATAACAATATAATAATAATAATAATAATAATAATAATAATAATAATAATAATAATAATAATAATAATAATAATATGTATCGTCTGCCAATTGCTGAGCCAAAAGGCCATGTGCATCCAGTCCTCCATTCCATAAGGAAAGTCTCCACACCAATCGGTGGAATAAAGGAAGTGACGGCATAGAACATTAATCTAGGAGCTTTATACCAATCAGCCCATGGAAAGGGACCGATGGCCTATGTACTCCCTAAATAATAATAATAATACTATATCTGAGGCGTACTGATGCAGCTAATGGCATATCCTCAACGGACATAAGCCTCCAATACCCTTTTTCGAGGTCCTCCACCCCCCCGTGTCAGTCTCTCGCCTGATGATCGGGGCCACCGATGGAGCTCCTGAGGGCAAGACTGCACTAAGCCGAGGTTATTCCGCAGTCCCAGCAACCTCTTGCAAGACGTCACCGAATGTGCAAGTGCATACACCAAGCGCGGTTGCTAGAGCTGCCTCGAAACCCCACCCATAACAATCTGGTGTCTGCTGGGTCCTGGGCTATCAACCAGCATATGCGGAGTTTAAGATCTTTTACGCGCGCAACAACCCTCCTCCCCAGCATCTACCACCAAAGGGTTATGAGTTGGCGTCACAGTTTAACGCCTTGAGGCCATTGGGCTGAATAATAATAATAATAATAATAATAATAATAAGAATAAGAATAATAATAATAATAATAATAATAATAATAATAATAATAATAATAATAATAATAATAATACTATATCTGAGGCGTACTGATGCAGCTAATGGCATATCCTCAACGGACATAAGCCTCCAATACCCTTTTTCGAGGTCCTCCACCCCCCCGTGTCAGTCTCTCGCCTGATGATCGGGGCCACCGATGGAGCTCCTGAGGGCAAGACTGCACTAAGCCGAGGTTATTCCGCAGTCCCAGCAACCTCTTGCAAGACGTCACCGAATGTGCAAGTGCATACACCAAGCGCGGTTGCTAGAGCTGCCTCGAAACCCCACCCATAACAATCTGGTGTCTGCTGGGTCCTGGGCTATCAACCAGCATATGCGGAGTTTAAGATCTTTTACGCGCGCAACAACCCTCCTCCCCAGCATCTACCACCAAAGGGTTATGAGTTGGCGTCACAGTTTAACGCCTTGAGGCCATTGGGCTGAATAATAATAATAATAATAATAATAATAATAAGAATAAGAATAATAATAATAATAATAAATAATAAAAGAGGAACAGAAGAAAAAGCTAATAATAATAATAATAATAATAATAATAATAATAATAATAATAATAATAATAATAGTGCTTCTCTGTCAATGGCTGATGCAAATCTGCACATGCGCCTCCATCGTCTCACCCGTGAGGAGAGTACGAAGAATTGACGATAGGCTCTAATGACACCCCCGCAAGGGCAGTTCCAACACTTCCAGACGGACCGGTATGTTCAATGAAAATACTGGTGGCACCGACGGGAATCGAACTGGCGACAGGGCCCAGATGGTAGAACTTGACCACTGGGCTATCACGGTGTCCATAATAATAATAATAATAATAATAATAATAATAATAATAATAATAATAATAATAATAATAATAATAATAATAATAATAATAATAATAGTGCTTCTCAGTCAATGGCGAATGCATTTCTGCACATGTGCCTCCATCGTCTCACCCGCGAGGGGAGTACGAAGATTTGACTATAGGCTCTACTGACATCCCCGCAAGGCAGCTCCAAGCCTTCCAGACAGACCAATACTTTCAAAGAAAATATCCTTTGAAAATACTGGCACCGACGGGAATCGAACTGGCGACAGGTCCCAGATGGTAGACCTTAACCACTGGGCTATCGCGGTGCCACATAATAATAATAATATAATAATAATAATAATAATAATAATAATAATAATAATAATAATAATAATAATAATAATAATAAAATAATAATAATAATAATAATAATAGTGCTTCTCTGTCAATGGCTGATGCATTTCTGCACATGCGCCTCCATCGTCTCACCCGTGAGGGGAGTACGAAGAATTGACGATAAGCTCTAATGACACCCCCGCAAGGGCAGTTCCAACACTTCCAGACGGGCCGGTATGTTCAATGAAAATACTGGTCCAGAAATAGACCGGTATGTTCAATGAAAATACTGGTAGCACCGACGGGAATCGAACTGGCGACAGGGCTCAGATGGTAGAACTTGACCACTGGGCTATCACGGTGTCCAATAATAATAATAATAATAATAATAATAATAATAATAATAATAATAATAATAATAATAATAATAATAATAATAATAATAATAATAATAATAATAATAACAGATGAAATTAAAAAAAAAAATGACAGCGCTTCCCGTTAGAGGGATTATACTCGAAAAAAAAAGACAGGGAAAGGCTCACTGATAGAAGGCCACACACACTAGCTAACTATACTAAAGCTAGTAACTAACTCCTTTCTGTAAACTATGCTACAGTATCCAGTAATAATAATAATAATAATAATAATAATAATAATAATAATGATAATAATAATAATAATAATAATAATAATAATAATAATAATAATAATAATAATAATAATAATAATAATAATAATAACAATAATAATAATAATACCAGTCTTGATAATCTAATCCGGATAGGAATGTGAAAATTCCTTTGTGGGCCCACACGCGAACCTTCCCCGAATCCAGAGGGGGAAACCCACTCAGCTGGTCATCCTCCTCTTCCTTCTTCTTCCTCTCCTCCTCCTCCATCTTCTTCCTCTCTTCCTCCTCCTTCTTCCTCTCCTCTTCCTCCTTCTTCTTCCTCTCCTCCTCCTCCTCCTTCTTCTTCTTCCTCTCCTCCTCCTCCTCCTTCTTCTTCTCCTCCTCCTTCTTCTTCTTCTCCTCCTCCTCCTTCTTCTTCTTCTCCTCCTCCTCCTTCTTCTTCTTCTCCTCCTCCTCCTCCTTCTTCTTCTTCTCCTCCTCCTTCTCCTTCTCCTCCTCCTCCTCCTTCTTCTTCTTCTCCTCCTCCTTCTTCTCCTTCTCCTCCTCCTCCTTCTTCTTCTTCTTCTTCTCCTCCTCCTCCTCCTCCTTCTCCCTCTTCTTCTTCTTCTTCTTCTCCTCCTTCTTCTTCTTCTTCTTCTGCTCCTCCTCCTTCTTCTTCTTCTTCTCCTCCTCCTCCTTCTTCTTCTTCTTCTCCTCCTCCTCCTCCTTCTTCTTCTTCTCCTCCTCCTTCTTCTCCTTTTCATCCTTCTTCTTCTTCTTCTCCTCCTTCTTCTTCTTCTCCTCCTCCTTCTTCTTCTCCTTCTCCTTCTCCTTCCCTTTGTCCTTCTTTTTTTGCTTCTCCTTCTTCTCCTTCTCCTTCTCCTTCTCCTGTCTCTTCTGCCTTTTTGCGGGAGGAGCTTCTCCCAATCCGTCGTCCCAGGGCACAGGCTTATTCTTGAGCAGGATCCCTACGATGCATGCATTATAAATACATACATACATACATAATACCTTGTGCATTCCAGGTGTAGCTGAAGCCGCGGACCAACTCCTCCAAATCGCCTTTGCCCTGCATGTTGCACATTAAATAAATAAGTAAGTAAGTAAGTGAGCAAGCATATACCAGATCATGCTTGCAAAAGACGGCGTGGGGAATCTCCACACAATCAAAGGGCAGCACGTCTGCAGACCCGTTGATTTTAAGGAACAATTCCCCACGCGAATTTTTGAGAATGGCTTGCAGAGTCTTGGCAATGTGCTTCGTAGACATGCCAGAGTCAGAAAGTGATCCTACACGTTGACAAACGAGCAAAATGAGTTGAATTCCAAAGACATAACTACCAGTCAGCGCCTTCAACCTTAAAATTTTTCTCGGGCCGGTCTGAAATTTGAACGTGTGGAAAAAGGGTCGTGTTATTATCAAACTTTTGTGCAGAGATTTTATTAAGAGCATGACATTTCGAGAAGATGTAACAGCATTCCCGCTCTTTCCCCAGCTCAGAATGAGCGGGAATGCTATTCTTTTTTTCTGTACACAACAATCTGTGGAAAAAACTCTGCACAAAAGTTTGTGAAAAGCGACCGGCATGATTTTGCATTTCCTTCCTACGTACTCTCAACTCATGTCATCCCTTGCATGTTTCTGCTATAACGTGTTTGTTGAAGCTATAAATGTCATTTCCTAACATTGCACGACCCAGCTTAATCTATTTTTCATAAACCAGCAATTCGATGAAACTCGTTTTTGGATTGCTGTTTTGCAAACTTTTGTGCAGAGATTTTATTGAGAACATGACATTTCGAGAAAATGTAACAGCATTCCCGCTCTTTTCCCAGCTCAGAATGAGCGGGAATGCTATTCTTTTTTTCTGTACACAACAATCTGTGGAAAAAACTCTGCACAAAAGTTTGTGAAAACCGACCGGCATGATTTTGCATTTCCTTCCTACGTACTCTCAACTCATGTCATCCCTTGCATGTTTCTGCTATAACGTGTTTGTTGAAGCTATAAATGTCGTTTCCTAACATTGCACGACCCAGCTTAATCTATTTTTCACAAACCAGCAATTCGATGAAACTCGTTTTCGGACTGCTGTTTTGCAAACTT
Organism: Paulinella micropora; assembly: GCA_019918135.1. Taxonomy (NCBI): domain Eukaryota; phylum Cercozoa; class Imbricatea; order Euglyphida; family Paulinellidae; genus Paulinella; species Paulinella micropora. Next base: position 53,433 of record WBZZ01002637.1, on the reverse strand, counting down.
TTGTGCAGAGATTTTATTAAGAGCATGACATTACGAGAAGATGTAACAGCATTCCCGCTCTTTTCCCAGCTCAGAATGAGCGGGAATGCTATTCTTTTCTTCTGTACACAACAATCTATGGAAAAAACTCTGCACAAAAGTTTGTGAAAACCGACCGGCATGATTTTGCATTTCCTTCCTAGTACGTACTCTCAACTCATGTCATCCCTTGCATGTTTCTGCTGCAACGTGTTTGTTGAAGCTATAAATGTCATTTCCTAACATTGCACGACCCAGCTTAATCTATTTTTCACAAACCAGCAATTCGATGAAACTCGTTTTTGGATTGCTGTTTTGCAAACTTTTGTGCAGAGATTTTATTGAGAGCATGACATTTCGAGAAGATGTAACAGCATTCCCGCTCTTTTCCCAGCTCAGAATGAGCGGGAATGCTATTCTTTTCTTCTGTACACAACAATCTGTGGAAAAAACTCTGCACAAAAGTTTGTGAAACTGACCGGCATGATTTTGCATTTCCTCTTCAATATATTATTATTATTATTATTATTATTATTATTGGCTGCCGATGCACCTAAGTGCGTGTCTTCGGAATTGGCTGCCGATGCACCTAAGTGCGTGTCTGAGTGTGCTGATATGCATGTGGTGCCCCTGCATTCGGCGGCCAGTGCAGTGGGGGACCAACCTGCGCAAGCACCTGCAGAGGGGGGCAGCACGAGGGCGGAAGCCAAGCGCGGCCGTCGGGTCCGGAAACGAGCCAAGAAGCACCGCTCCAAGCAGTTCGATACCGGCTTCAAGCTACTCGTCGCGAGTCACAACTGGCAGGGTAAAACGGGATACGACAACGTAGGCACGGCGGAATGGGCATCATTCTACAAGCACGAGGGCTGGCTAGTCATCGGGGCTCAGGAGCACCGCATGGGCAAGAAGCAACTTTCCAAATGCAGCCTGGATGGATTCCGGATTTTTGGAAAACCTGCGGAGGTCAGCGAGAAAAATCGCTGCAAGGGTGGGGTTCTATTCGCGGTGGCTAACTTCCTTGGTCCGTATTGCAACCTGGTGTCAGCCCCCGTCGACCACCGGCAGCAAGTGTGGCTGCGTATCGCCTCGGGTGTTACCGGCGCTCAGGATATCTATGTGGGCAACGGCTACTTTCCCCAGGAAACGCAGGAAGAAGAGTCGTCAGAGGCGTATGCGGCCTGGCAGGCAGCTATAGCTTTTTTTGGAGCCAAAGGTCTTGTGGTCACGGTGGCGGATGCCAACGCGAAGCTCGGGCCGGCATGCAGCCGAAAAGAGGAGGGCATCGTCGGTCAGCACGGGGAGGTCGATGATAAGGGAGCACCGGTACGTTCGGAGAACGGCAAGAGACTCGCGGCTGTCCTCGTCGCTACGGGCCTGCGAAATCTGAGCGGCTTCTCGTGCCCAGTGGAAGGGTCCTACTGGTGGTCCCGGCGTGAGCAGCGCGGCATGGGCACAGGCAAGCACCTCCTCGATTACATCTGCGCGTCGCCTGGCTTGGCATCTGGAGCAAAGTTCGGAGTATGCGAAGATGATCTTGATACGGACCACAAGGCAGTATGGGCCGAACTGACGTGGAGCGGCCAGCGCCGGCCAAAGCGGGCTGCGAAACCTTACAGGTCCTTTCGTGTTGATAAGCTTATTGGTGCTGGTGTCTCGGGTAATGATCACGCTGCGAAGCAAGCGCTGGATTATCTACGCGACAAGTTCGATGACGTATTCCAGCATTGCCTACAGAAGCTTGGAGTGCATCAGCTGCCTGAGCTTGACCTATCGGGTGGTGCCGACAGCCAACGGGTGGTAGATGACGTCACCGAGCGAGTGGCGCAGTCCTTCCGAATGGCGGCGCACCGGGTCCTTGGCTCCAGATGTATACGACCCCGTTTCACCAACAATTGGTTCGACGGGGAGCTAAAGGAGCTCATTCAGCAGCGCCGGGAGGCCTACGCAGCATACAGGAGGGATGAATCGAATGCGGAAGCCCGTCTGAATTGGCTACGGCTCCGCAAGCAAATTCGGAAGGCAACTCGGGCCAAGAAGTCCGCCTCCTTCAAGCAAGTGCAGGAAGAAGCGGTCAAATGTCAACGCGAACAATCCTCAAAGCGCTTTTGGCTACTCGCGAAGCGGCTTGGCGGGGCACGCAGAACGAAGGTCTCCGCGCCGGTGCAAAGGGAGGATGGCTCACTGGCGTGTACGCTGCCGGAAAAGGTCGCTCGGTGGGAGGAATTTCGGAGAAATTCGGTGAAGCCACGTGAAAATCCGGCAAGTGCGGCTGTTGTGGTGGAGTGCTGTGCAGAAGCAGGCTCGCTGGAGTGGGAGGAAGCCGAAGCTAAGCGGCAGTTCCACTGGAACGATCGCTTCAGAGATGAGGTGGCCCGGGCTATGAAGGAGCACGAAGTAGGTGAAGACACTTGCGAAGAGCTGGACAAGCCGTTCACGCAAGAGGAGGTCCTTGCAAGGCAACGTGCCCTGAATAACCACAAAGCTTGTGGCGAGGACAAAGTGAAGAACGAGATGCTCAAGTATGGCGGCGCCTACATCAATGGCTACTTAACGCAGTACTTCAACTGGATTCGAGAAGCCGAGAGGACTCCAAAAGCTTGGGGCAAGGGAATCATCGTCAATATCCCCAAGGGTGGGGATCCTACGGATCCTGACAACTGGAGGGATATCTCGATTATTAGTTGCCTTGGTAAGCTGTATCTGTCCTTATTAGCTACTCGTCTAACGCTCTTCGTGGATGGCCCGGATAAGCTACGTCCAGAGCAGGGAGGCTTCCGCCCGGGGCGTCGCACTACGGATCAGGTCTTTACCCTTTGGCAGAGGTTGAAGGGGCGTCAGCAGCAGAAGCGGGAGTCGTATGTCCTGTTCGTCGATCTACGCAAGGCTTTCCCGTCTGTTTGGAGAGATGGTCTATTTGAGAGGCTCTGGAAGCTGGGTGTAAGGGGCAAGTTCTGGCGCACGCTACGCAGGTGCTACGAGCAGACTTCGTCGCAAGTGCTAGTTGATGGAGCACTCACCCCCGAAGTACTGGAGGGTGTAGGCGTCCAACAGGGGTCCCCTCTCTCTCCCACACTCTTCAACGTCTTTATGGATGAGCTGTGTGATCGGCTGGCGAGTGCCCTCAAGATCACGGATGTGAAGCGGCTGAACGACATCAAGGCACTTCTATACGCGGACGACGTGGCCCTCATCGCTCACAGTCGCACCGAGCTCCAGAAGATGGTCAATGTTGTGGCCAAGTTCGCGGAAGATTACAGGCTGGAAGTCAACTTGAAGCCCGGCAAGACGGAAATCATGCCCATTTACACGTCGAGCAAGGCGAAACGACCAAGTATCAGGGAGCGAGGTGAGCCCGTGGTGTGGTTTCGCGGCCAGAAGCTTTGTGTCACCAGTCAGTACAAGTACCTGGGAGTGGTTATCACCGACGACCTGAAGTGGAAGGAGCAGGCCCTGCGGGCTACGCGTGTCACTGAAGTCGCCACCGCAGGTTGGTACTCTTTGTGGTGTGCAGGTGAGATACAAGCTAGGTATCGTCTCATGTGCTGGAATCAACTTGTGGGGGCCAAGCTGAAGTACGCCTTCGATGTCTGGCGTGCCCCCGTATCGCAGCTCACCAAGCTGGAGGCAGCAATGCTGCGCCCCATGAGGATGATTCTCGGCATCAGCCCTAAGACAAGCAAGTGGATTACACTCTTTCTGGCGCGCTCTTTGAGTGCGGAGCGTTTGCGGCGGGCGGCGCAACTGAAGTTCTATGGACGGCTGCGTGTTCTACCGGAGAAGCGATTTCCTGTCATCGCATCTCAAGTCAAATCCGACTGGACTGCGGAGGCCGAAGGCGCTATCAGGGACTCAATGGATCTACAACAAGGGCTTCAGGAGCTCCTAAATAGCTCAGAGAAGGACCTCGAGGGTTGGTTTTTGACTGTGGACAAGTGGGCCCTTCAGCAGGACGTCAAGATGGTGCAGCAACTGATGTGGGACAAGCGAGAGGCAGGCAGCGATCTTACTGATGGCCTGCGAGTCATCCTAAGACAAGTCTTTGGAACTAAGGAGTTCCCAAGATGGGTAGCCCTTGATGATGCGCATTATAATCTGCTTCGGAGAAGGTTGCTCAGCTGCAACAACCGCCTTCGGTTGTACCGCAGCAAGTTGGTCAGTGGCATGTCCCCTCGCTGCTTCTGTTGTCATGATGATGTCAATGAGTCCCTTGCGCACTTCTTATGGGATTGCCCCATGCATGAGGCGAGACGTAAGCAGCTGTTGCTGAGTATGCAGAGGCTCGGTGGCATGGCTGTGGGGGCTGCTGAGGGGGATGGAGGGAGTGAGGAGGGTGGTGAGGTCGTAGGCGGTGAGGTTGTGGTGGAGGATGTGTTGCTTGGGCGGGAGCGGGAGGGCTCTGTGCGGCAGGGTTGGGATGATATGTCGCCTGTGGATCAATCACGATTGTTTTGTAAGTTTTTTCAGGGGAAGTCGCGCTTCCGCAGTAACTTTAGGCTTGCTGCGTTGTTAGGGGTTACAGCGTTGCGTCCCCCTCCAAAGTTGGATGTGTTGTTTGGATCATATGTGTCTGAGTGTTGGTCTGCTAGGGAGGGTAAAAGGGAGGAGCTTGGGGTGGAGGATGGGGGCGAGGAGGTGATTGACCTCACTGAGGTTCCATCAGCTTCTGTCCCACCCTCTCCCCCAAGTGACGTTGATGTTGCGCGGCGCGGCCGTCCGCGCAGAGTGGACGTCCTGGCTAGAGAGAGGGGTTCGGGAGCGCAGCGTAGTGTCTCGGAGTTCTTCTCTTCAGCTAACACCCTCGCATCTAGCTCTTCATGCACTTCACAGCCCCCATCTGCCCCTGCTGTTGCTGTTGCTGCTATGTCTGTTTGGTGTTCTGACAATGCGTTGGGATCGGCTGACCCCGGTGACCCAATGGAGGCACATGTCCAGGATCTGGATCTGATGCTATAGTCTGAGGAAGCCTATTATTATTATTATTATTATTATTATTATTATTATTATTATTATTATTGTGGACACCGTGATAGCCCAGTGGTCAAGTTCTACCATCTGGGCCCTGTCGCCAGTTCGATTCCCGTCGGTGCCACCAGTATTTTCATTGAACATACCGCTCCGTCTGGACCAGTATTTTCATTGAACATACCGGTCCGTCTGGAAGTGTTGGAACTGCCCTTGCGGGGGTGTCATTAGAGCTTATCGTCAATTCTTCGTACTCCCCTCACGGGTGAGACGATGGAGGCGCATGTGCAGAAATGCATCAGCCATTGACAGAGAAGCACTATTATTATTATTATTATTATTATTGTTGCTTGGAGCTGCTTGCGGGGGTGTCAGTAGAGCCTATCGTCAAATCTTCGTACTCCCCTCACGGGTGAGACGATGGAGGCACATGTGCAGAAATGCATTCGCCATTGACTGAGAAGCACTATTATTATTATTATTATTATTATTATTATTATTATTATTATTATTATTATTATTATTATTATTATTATTATTATTATTATTATTATTATTATTATTATTATTATTATTATTATTATTATTATTATTATTATTATTATTGAGTCTTTGGAGCGGAGCCGCGTCACCGAACGGCCCCGTGCTACCAATGGAGGCACATGTCCGACAGGATCAAAGGCCAATTGACTGATAAATCTATTATTATTATTATTATTATTATTATTATTGTTATTATTGTTATTATTATTATTATTATTATTATTATTATTATTATTATTATTATTATTATTATTATTATTATTATTATTATTATTATTATATAGCATAGTTTAAAGAGGGGAGTATAGATACTAGCTTTAGTATAACTAGCTAGTGTGTGTGGCCTTCTATCAGTGAGCCTTTCTCTGTCATTTTTTTTTTTTAGTGATTCCCTCTAACGGGAAGCGCTGCCATTTTTTTCATGTGTATTTCAAACTTTAGGTATGCCATGCTGAGGGCTAGCAAGGCGCCGATATATGTGGCACACCGTGGTGGTGGCTACGGAGTCTTTGCTGATAAATACCTTCCTCCTTTTCAGCTTGGGCTCCTCGAACCAGGAGGAAAGTCTTTGCGTGCTGCAGATCATGCTGCATTTTCTGATCATTTCACTATGAAAATTGGGAGTTCCCTGCAAACAGGGATGCATCCAATTAAATTCATTAACGAATCGAGCAGGAATGCAATGCATCTCATCAACTCTTCATCGCAAGGGTTCAACAAGCTCGACGATGACACTTGCCGACCGAACGTGAAGGTAAATTATGTTAGTTGTTACATACATCCATGCAATGTAAGTTTTTGTTACGTGTGTTGTATTTTTTCTATAAATATTGTTGTAAATAATGTCAGGTCAGCAAGGGTACTCCTATTGTGACTGTCACCACCGCAATATCGAAAGATCAAGAGATTTTGCTCAGCTATGCACCTAATCCAGACCTAGAGATAGCTACGCTGCCAAGCGATGCACATCCGGTCTGGTTGAAAGAGGCTGCCAAGGAAGGAGCTAAAATCCCAGTTTTCCTGTTCGAGACTGACATTGGTCATGTATGTTTCATCGTTCCTGAGAAAGAACATCCGCTTCCACTTAAGTCAATTTCCTTGCTTCATGAAGCAAAGGTTGAACTTTTAGCGTCGGTCAGCAGTATTAGTTCTGATGGAAAGCAACCGCTCTCCAGGTCATCATCTATTCCGCCGGAAAAAAAGAGGAAGCTTCTCGACAGCGTGTCCTCAATTTCAGATAGTCGCCGCACGCTTCTGCCCAGGGAAAGCTCGGACATTACAGTCATCACAGAAAAATCAAGCTTGAGTGATGCACAGGTAAAAAATAAATAAATGAAAATTATTACTGAGAAGATTCTTTTTTACAGGCAGGTGTTCCTGACGTTGATGCTAACCTCGACAGCTGGAAACAGTCAGACAGTTCTACTGTCACTACAGGATATGATGTTAGTAGCTGCAGCAGCTCTAGACTATATCTTCCTACTGGCTCCATGGTAATTTTTTTTCTCTACCTGTCTATGTTCATGCTGGTTAATGTTCATAAGCGATCTTGTTTGCGTAGAACGTCGACGAAGAGTGTTCAGATACGGATTCAAACGGTGATGCTGCATCTATCAACCCTGGATTGCTTCCTCCTCTGGTCGGCGTGGACGATGCGGAATTATCCAACGAGCTTCGATTGAACTTCGACGAGCTTATGGAATCGAATGAGCTGTTGTATAACATCATGAGATTATCACCAATTCCTTACAGCAGACCACGTAAGAATCCAACGCGCCCCTACACGATGAAAAGTCGCACGAAAGGTGCAGTGAAGCTTCAGAGACCGTCTGCGCTCCAAAAACTGTTGGGGATTACCTTCGCCGACTTGGACAGGGAAGTTAAGTCTGTCTGCTGCAAAAAGTGGAAGTGTTATTCATTTATCGACACGCGTGATGTGCTTTACACGAGAGCGAAGAATGCGTCATCGTCTCTCAGTGAGCTTTATTCTTGGGCAGCTTCGCAGCTTGAATCGTTTCAAACAAAAACTGGATCGTTTCAGTATATGTATTTAACGGAGGCTGTGTGCAAAGTAGCCTGGCAGCGTATCTACGGGATCGGTGATAAAGTTTTGTCAAGAGCACACAAACCTCTTGCAAATAACACGAAGGTTTTGACAAAAAGCTACTCAACCGTTCCTGAAACAGAAGATGTGGTAGCAGTATTACTCTGCGAGAAGTTCATGGAGAGTTACCCGGAGATATGCAGCGACGGAATATGGAGGATGCAAGAAATGGCTCAGGACGCAGGAGTCCAAAACTATGTTCGCGAGAATTGGAAAGATATGTGCCTTCGGTTTGGTTGTTCGAAACGAGTTGATCCAAATAATCCTCCGACAGACAATACGATCAACAAAGTTTGGCGCATGGATTTTCCGCACGTCAAGTTTGTCAGAGGTATTATGCATATTTTCGTTATCATTACTTATTACAGGTTTGTTTTGCAGAAGGAGATTTCTCAAAATGCGAGATCTGCACAGAGCTTGCTGCTGATCATTCTAACGGTTTCAGGACTGAAGTAGAAGCTCAAGAATGGCGTCGCCGTAGCAGGCTTCATCACAAAATTCACAGGGCGTGCCGCGTTGCCAGCATGCAGCGCAAGAAGGCAGCACCAGCAGATTTTGCTGCCACAGTCATATCAGCCGATATGAAACCGCCAGTGAAGATCCCATCTTGCCGCCGCGCCGCGAAAGATTTCAAAGGAAAAATTGTGTTTCGCCTTTGCGTTGGAATCAATACCTGCTACACTACCGATACGCATTTTATTCTGACGTACCTTGAAGGCGCGGTAGAACACGGCGCGAACAGCAACATTACTATGCTTGCCGCACTTTTACATTGGCAACTTTGGAACCCTCGCACAATGCAAGCGTGGAAATTATATCTTGAGTGGGACGGAGCTGGTGATAACACCGCGTGGGCGATGCTGGGTTTCCTTGGGCTCAATGTCGTTGACAGAGGAATCCGTTTCCAAGTAGAGTCACATCGCAAGCCACCAGGGCACGGGCACGATGGAGATGATCAGGAATTTCGAGTTATGGATATCGGGTGGAAGAGCACCTTCCTGACAACTAACATCGCTCAAGCGTTATTAAAGCTCATTCTTGCATTCAAGAAGCAGCACAAGAAGAGGCATGTGCTGGTTGTTCTCGGATGTAACTACGACTGGATGACTCATTTTAGCCCGTGTATGAACAAGAGTTTCAAAAACTACAACAAACCCTTGGCATATAGAATCACCAAGAAAGATCCTGACGCTTTGCCGACTGTAGAGATCGCTACTTGGGGAGACGCACAGGATTTTCATGGAGTGCGTGATGATCCCAGAGGAGAACCGATCAATTTGTTTATCGGACGCCCCGGTAATAATATTATCTATCTTTCTCTTTCTCTCTCTCTCTCTATATATATATATATATCTCTCTCTCTCTCTTTCTCTCGTTCTATCTATCTATCTCTCTCTCTATTTATGACAGCGACCGACATGCCTCCCAAGCTTCCAGTCGGCTACTTCGTCAATCCGCGCCTGAAGAAGGATATTCGTGCTTTGGCTACTAAATACCTAGGGCCGGATGAGCGAGCACATGTGGAGGAAATGTTAGCAGGTGGAAATTTGACCAGAGTAGAGGTGGATGGAGATTACTTCGAAGGCGGCCTGCCCGGCCGTCCTGCTCATATGTCCTGTGTCGATGCAAAAGGCAAGGAATGGAGAGCAGAATTTCGATTGATCGACGAGCTACCTGTAAATTGGATGGAGTTGCCTCAAGAACGACAGGAGAAAATGAACGCACTTACGCGTTTGACCGATGAAGAGCTGCTGTCCTTACCACGCACTTATTTTGTTAATGAAGGACGTCCTCCAGCTCACCCGAGATGGCGTGGTGCAAGACAGCTTACTAGCGAAGAAAAGCAGGAGCAGGATTTAGCATTTGGAAATGCTTCTGAGCCTTGGCGGAAAATTCTCACGTTGCTAAGATCGTCAGAGGAAAAAAAGCAATTTGCGTCCAAGCAGATGGTAGTTAGCGAATTGAAATCATGGATGAGAATGCATGGTGTTGCAACGCAAAACTCCGATCGGAAACAGTTCAAGAAGGCAGAGCTTATTGAACAAGCGTGGAACCATTTCGAACGATGCGACTGTGGGTTCCCTGAGGAAGAAGAGCTTGGTGCTGCTCAGCCTGCAGAACCAGTGGCAGATTCAGAGGATGACTTATCTGATACTTCATCTTCCAGTTCATCAACTGACTCATCGTCTGATCGATCTTCTGGTTCAGAGGAAGAAAAGCATGGTATTAGTTTTCTTCTTCTTCTTCTTCTTCTTCTTCTTCTTCTTCTTCTTCTTCTTCTTCTTCTTCTTCTTCTTCTTCTTCTTCTTGTTCTTCTCCTCCTTAACATGATGCTATCCATATTGTAGATGATTCAGATCGCTCCGACGCAAGTTGGAGAATGCGTAACTCAGGAATCCGTTTGCGCGGACGTCGCCGCGCACGTCGTGCTGCGGGTGGACGTGGACGTGGACGTGGACGTGGTCGTATGTGATTATTTTTTTTGAATGAATTTTTCTGGGTCCGACTTTTTCATAATGGTTTTTGTCTAGGGCAACTGCAACTGTAACGCTTCTTCTAAAAACTGAAATTAGAAATTTGTTTAACTCTGATAATGCACCAGAATCTGATGTGAAGCGTCCTCCCTCCGACCCATTCCCCCCCCCCCCCCACCCCCCCCCCCTCCCCCCTCTACGTACCAGCGTACGTCACAGCGGGCAAACAGAATTTTTTGAAGGTAAAACCATGTCTTAATATAGTAAAATGCTTAATATAAGCAAGAATAAACAGTAAAAGCAAATTCTGCATGTTCGGCATTGTTATCATCATAGATTCATGGTAGCCGGGACTACGAAAAAGTAGAAAAATTACCGTGTCGGACCGGTTCCTGCCCACCTCTGAAGATGAAGTTAAAGTGTATTACAATTAATAAAAACATATTTTAATATTATTTTTATATGTTCTGCAATCAGGGAATTCATTTCCTTTCATTTCCACACGTTTTCAAAAAAGTCCATACTTCATGGAAAATTTCGGAAAAAGGGATACCCCCAAGATTGTCGAATGTTTAGTTTTATCTTCCAATTCATGCTCTACTTTTTTTTCCTCAGTCTTTAGTTCTACTTCAAGAACACGGGATTTTAACTCGGGAGTTAGTTCGCCATCCATATCCATAATAGGTGGGGGTCTGTGAAGTCTAGTCGTATTATTGTTTGACATTTTCTCTAATTTCTTGTAGTATATTCATAAGATTTTTATTTTCTTTTTCTAAATTATCTACCCTATCTCGGACATGTCCGAGATTATCTGATAATTGTTGAACGGCCTTAATTAACGGGGCAATAAACTCGGAATAACCTATGCCATAACCGACATCACCACTATCAATACATTTAACATCTTCTGGCTTAACACTCACACCTTTCAATTCGTATTCCGCTCTTTGCTTTGGACACGGAACCATAATTTTTTCTTTTATAAAACCGCCAAAATCTAACATATCCATTTCTGTTAGTATTTCTTCTAATTCCTGTGCTATTAAGCCAGTCCTACATTTCTTTTTGTCGTCAATCATACGATAGCAGACTGGATTTAACTTATTAATAAAATCTAAGCCTAAACATTCCTTTATATCTTCTTTTTTTCTCCTGTCTGAATATTGAATTGGATTAGACAATACCCATAATTGCCCATCACTCCCTCTCAAAGACATTAAAGCAGTATTTGAATTATTCTCCCATATGAACCCACTCGTTGAAGAACCATTTAATCTAAATCTAATAGAATAAGAAGTTAATCCTCCGCCTACTCCTCCTGCTGGTGCTGTTCCTCCACTTAATGATTTATTAGCCCCAGACTGGCTCATATAAATCCCCCAGTTTGAATCTCCAATGTCCCACATAAATATTCCTCTCGCATTTGTCCCGTCTGTTTGCCCTTGAATTGCTATTTTTGCCCCATTAGTTGATGCTGATGCCGTTGTTAGTGTGCCTGTGTATGTAATTCCCGCATTTGCCGTTATTAATCCGCTCGCCGTTAATGTTGTTGTTGATATACCCGCATTTGCCGTTATTAATCCACTCGCAGTGATCGTAGTTGTTGATACACCAGCACTAGCCGTTATTAATCCTTTTGTCCATAAAGTCCCGTTTGCCCCGTTTAATGACATTAACAATTGTTCGGAAGAGTTCTCCCATATAAAACCATCTGTTGAAACATTGCTAACTCTAAATCTAACGGCGAAAGAAGTAAAATCGTTTCCAGCAACGGCTGATGCCACTCCACCTGCTAGAGATTTATTGGCTCCAGATTGTGCCATATAAATACCATAATTTGTATTGCCAGTGTCCCACAAAAATATTCCTCTTGTATTACCTCCATTAGTATTTCCTTGTATAACTATGCTTGAACCTCCTGTTGCTGTTAGTAGGCCACTCGCGGTTGCCGTTGTTGTTGATATACCCGCATTTGCCGTTATTAATCCACTCGCGGTTGCTGTTGTTGTTGATATACCCGCGGTTGAAGTAATTGTTGTTCCCGTTATTGTTCCTCCATTTGTTATATTGTTTGAGTTCATATCTAAGGCTCCATAAAACCGCATACCGCCAGCATTGTTAAAACGGACAATGTCAGACGAAGTCCCGCCCCTTTTACATCAGATGCTACATTCGTGAATACATAACCTCTTTGGTTCGCGGTTCCGCTTGTAGCAGTATTTAAAGTGTATAAGAAAGACTGCCAATCACCCGTTGTCTGAGAAAAGAATATATCTCCTCCGTTTTGGTTTAATATCCGCGCCCCATTATATGTTATATTCCCGCCATTAATGATATCCACATTATTAAAATCGGCTTGGCTTAACAAATTCAGTGCCCTTACATCATTTCTACTTCCATTAAATATCTTAATTCCTGTTATGGTTTGGTCGCCTGTTAGTTTTACATTTTGTCCGTCCAATGTGTCCGCATACCCTTTTGTCGCTCCGTCTGTTGATAATGTCGGAGTTCCAAGGTTGGCTATTTTGCTACTATTACAATCTAACCCCGAAGCATTTATCCAACCGACAATCGTCCCGTCAATAATAAAACTTATTTTTTTCGCAGAAATTTCAAAGTTGTAATATGTTGCAGTTTTCATATCCAAACTAGCAATTGACCCGATATTACTGGTAGAATTGAAAACGATAAATGTGCCCTTTGTTGTTGAATTGATTGAATTTCCCGTTATTTCAACACCACTGCTATATGTCTTAATTCCTGCTATGGTTTGGTTTCCTGTTAGTTTCACATTTTGTCCGTCTAATGTATCCACATAACTTTTGTTTGCTCCGTCCGTTGTTGCTGATGGTGTGGCTAAGTTTGTTATTTTGTTGTTATTCAAAGATAGTGTAGTGCCTGTTGCGGTTATAATTACATTATTACCCGAATATAACTCAACATACGAACCCGTTATTTGTATCGGATAATAAGTCGCAGTTGCTATTTTTTGTGCGGCAATCATTCCAATATTTGTCGCTGTATCAAAGGCAACACCGATACCATCAAAAGCGGTTGGAGTAGTAGCACCCCGTACTTCTATTGTTGAAGTAAATTTTTTATTCCCTGCTATGGTCTGGTCTCCTGTTAGTTTAACGACAGAAGTATCAAGAGTAGAAACATCAACACCATCAACAAGATTAACATTTGTTATGCTTTGGCTTTTCATATCAATCCCCGCACTAGCATTTATTATGTTGCTGAATGTTTTGGTTCCTGCTATGGTTTGGTCTCCTGTTAGTTTGACGACTGCGGTATCAAGGGTAGAAACATCAATACCATCAACAAGATTAACATTTGTTATTGAAAATCCACCCATATTTAAACTGCCCGTCATAGCCGTTGTGCCGTCCTTGGCTAGTTTCGTATCGGTATATGCTTTTGTTGAAGCATCATTGTCATAGAATGGCGCGGGCAGTCCGCTGATTGCTGTCGTGCTGTTAAAATTTAAAACATTATTTGTCAATGTCATTCCACCACCTGTTGTTGGAGCAAAAAGTATGGACGAGCCGACAAAAGATAATGGATAGCCCGTTGCTCCACCTGCCTCCGACGAATAGATAGAGCCCATATTATTGTTGTAATTAAAGAATAACTTGCCAGTGTTTGATGGATTTGAGTCTTTTACACCCACATAAGTAGTAAATGTTTTGTTTCCTGTTATGGTTTGGTCTCCAGTTAGTTTTACCACCGAAGTATCAAGAGTCGAAACATCAATACCATCAACATTACCGACATTTGTTATGTTAAATCCGCCCATATTTAAATCTCCAAACATCATGGCGGTGCCATCTAATCTTATAAATGGAGAGTTTGTATTGCGCCATTGGCCTGTTGAATAAATGAGCAGTTGGTTATCGGCGGGTGTGCCTGTAATCAAAACATCGCTGTGTGTATTAATTGAGCCGTCCGCTGACACTTTATCATTATTGTCTTTATGCTCTGATATCCAAGTATCAACATCTTTGGTATTTAGTAAATTAACTCCCGTTATGTTCAAATTACCACCCATACTAATGTTGCCGAATTCATCCACATTTATCGGAAAGGTTTTATTTACCCAGTTTATTGAGTTATATGTTAGATAACTATTCATAGCAATTGGTGCTGTTATGACTACATCAGAGAGTGTATCAATTGAGCCGATTGTTGTATTTCTCCATTTACCATCTACATCATTATATGTTAAGTATTGCCCGACCATTGGTGCGGATATGTTTGTGTCTATGAGATTGTATAGACTGGTTTGGTGCGGATTACTTGTATTGGAGCGGTGTTGAGTTGAGGCTTTGACTTCGTCGTTGTCCCTTACTCGTTGCTCTGTGTAGTATAAATTTTTTCCTTCTTTGACATCTGTTGTTGATTTTAAAGCGAGCCGTGTATCAAAGCGGTTATCAGTGAAATAAAGATTTACGGGTTCGGCATCTTCTGGCACTCTGTCTATGTTTAAACCAATAATATTTGTGTTGGTAAGGTCTAAGTTTTTTATGTCTAGACTATCAACGGCCAACTCATTAAGGCCTAGTAAGGATTTATATTGACTACCCATTGTATATTAATTAATAAAATAATTAATTTTATTTTTGTTAAATTATAGCAACAAAGATTAAAAGCGTATCTAAATTATGCCGTCAAAGGAAGCATCAAAGGAAAATTGGAAGAAGGCAGTTCAAGCAAATAGAGAAAATGCTGAACGGCGAAAGGATGAATGGGCTCGCGAACGTCTCCGCAAAAAGGGAGAACTGAAAGATAAGACTATAGATGAAATGATTGAAACTGATGCTGAGTTAGGGGTTGCTAAGGAAATACTTGGAAAACCAGAAGTCGTAGAAGACGAAAGCGAAAGCGACAGCGAAATTGATATGTCTGAGGTTATTGCAAATCATATGCTTAGAAAGATAAAAAAGAATGCTAAAAAGCCAAAGAAGAAACCAGCAAAGAAAGCACCACCACCCAAGAAGCCAGAGAATGATAGTGAAGGAGAAGAAGAAGAAAGTGAGAGTGAAGAAAGCGAAGATTATGAAACAGGCGGAAAACAGCGAGGCGGCAAAAAACGAAGTGAAAAAATATCAGTCAATGTATATAACAATACACCAAAGAGTAAAGAAAAAAGTAAGGAAGCAGAAAAGATATTTTTGAAATTCTAATGGACAACAAACATATAACTGCTAATATTAATGCACAGGATAAGAATACGCTACTAGAAGATACTCCGAAAGGCGAACCAACAGAGGAAGAAAAAAAAGATACAGCACAGGAAATATTTAGGCAGACAAAGCCCAGAACAAGGGGTACAACAATATGGGCAGATAAAGTTTTAGATATGGTAAATATTGATTTAAACAAAAAATAAAAATTATAATTTTGCATTGATTTGGATTGATATTCATAGTCGGTATGCTTATGCCATCCCGATAAAAAATAAGTTTTCAACTACGGTTTTAGAAGCACTCAAAAAACTACCAAAGCCCAAGGCATTTATCTCAGACAGCGGTGGTGAATTTAAGGGAGCGGTTGGAGAATGGATTAATAATAATGGTATTAATCATTTTAAGGTTGAAGTGGGAGACCATAATTCATTAGGTATCGTCGATAGATTTGTAAGAACTCTACGAGAGCAACTCCATGTTATATGGGCTTATAATGGTAACTTTGATTGGATAAATTACATTGAAGATGTGGTTTATTATTATAACAAAAAGAAGCATTCAACTATTAAAGCATCACCACTTGAAGTATTTAATGGAACTGATACTAACAAGCAAGAACATTATGTAGATAAGAATTTATTTGACTTCAAAGAAGGAGACAAGGTAAGAAAACTTAACAAAAAGCACATATTAGAAAAGGGAGGTAAGACTTGGAGCAAACAAATATATAAAGTAAAAGGCCGTAGGTGCTACCGGATTATATTAACGAATGATGAAGTTGTGCCACCAAGGCAATTATTAAAGACTGAGGCTACCGAAGAGGAACTGGACAACACAAAAGACGAACCGGATATTAATAAAGAATTAAAAAATTAACAAAGGAAAAGCAAACAAAGCATTTACTGAAACGTGAAAACTTGGATGAGTCCAACATCCGCACAGGGACAAGAGTCCGAAAGAAGAAGATCATTTTGGACTTATAGTTCTCGCTTGTCATCACATAACTTAGTAAAAAAAGGCACCTTATCTAAAATGTAATAATTCTTCAAAGCCGACCACGAATGGAATACTCTGACAACATTGTCGTCACCAATCGCCACGAAATACAAATCTGGCTCCCCTGGGCAGATCATATCTATGGCCTCAACTCTTGTCGCATCTTGGGCATCGGCCTCAGCATGAATAGCATTTGGCATATTGCGATCATTGCTAAATGACACATAGCATTTTTTGCACTCCTTATACTTAGAAGGTGACTTTGCCTTGGACTTCTTTGACTTGACTAGGTCAAAAGGACTGCTCGCATTACCCCGCTTACCCTCAGTAGCCGCCTGATGTTTCT
Organism: Paulinella micropora; assembly: GCA_019918135.1. Classification (NCBI taxonomy): domain Eukaryota; phylum Cercozoa; class Imbricatea; order Euglyphida; family Paulinellidae; genus Paulinella; species Paulinella micropora. The sequence goes on along the minus strand of WBZZ01002637.1, from coordinate 36,801 downwards.
GGTCTGATGGAACATCGCTTTCATCTGCGACAGGGGTAGGTGTGGCTTGCTCTTGGACAGGCTCTGCTGGGGTTTGCTCCTCTGCTTCTGGAGCTGGAGCGGTGATCTTCTTCTTCGGCAGCATAGCCTACCCACACATCAAAAAGCACAAAAACACATGTGTGGGTAGTGCCTTTAAGCCGTTCTAATCAACCAACATATCAAATGTTGGTGGTTTAAACTAATCAATAAACTAATATGTGCTTTTTACTGATGTATGTGTTTATATCGTCTTATGTGCGTGTGTGCCGTGTTGATTGATGAGAGGTGAGCGGGTAGGCAGGCACCACACAACACAAACAAGACCACTTAATTCTCCTCCCTCATACATCGATACATATTCCCACAATTTTCATTCTTTACATTAGTGAGTTCTGGGAAGTGGTCTTCACTATATCTAATATAAGATTTGTTGAAAGAGAGACCTTCATTTTCTATTCCATTAAGTATCCTATCTTGGACTACTTTGGTAAATTCGTTTCTATTCTCCTTCTTCCACATGTTAAACATTTTCCTCTCCTTTTCAATCCTCCTTAGCTCCTTCTTTCTATTCCTCTCGTATTGTCTATCCTCCTCCACATTGTCGCTTTCCTCATCAAGCCTTCTCAAAACTCTATTTATTGCTCTAATCTTTATTTCGTCTGGTCGTTTTTTCTCAACTAATAATTTTATCTCTTTATCGCTCTTATTAATTAGCTCCTCAGATATAATCTTATATTTTTTCAATCTATCTTTTCCAATCTTTTGAACAAGAAAATCCTCCACCCAATCCTCCTCCGTTTTATCGCCTATGCCTATCAACCTCTCGCTCATCTGGTTCTACTGCGACACTGCGACACCACGGCACCGAGGCGTCGCAGGGTTTGAGGTTTAGGTAGTGAATGCTGATAATTATTTTTTTCCTTTTTTCATCGGTTGCTCCTACTCCACTTTTTTTCCAGATTATCCTCTTAAGTTGGATGTGTATGTTTTTATGAGTGTAATTGTTGCGAAATGGTTGCGAGAGTGTCTGATAGATGAATGGGAAAGGTTCTCACACTCGGTTTTCAGTGTCGTGGGTTCAATTCCCACTCGTATATTGTCCGATACTTTTCGCCTTATTTTTTTATTTTTTTTTGTCATATTGCCTTTTTACTTTTGGCGGAGCGGTGTGATGAGTTTCTTTTTTGAGGTGCTTGCTAGTTTATTTCGTTTTCCTTTATTAGTTTTTATTTTTTACAAAATTTAGCAGTCATTATTAATTTGTTATGTTGTTTTCATTTCATTTTTCCGTTGTTCGTTGTGTGGATTTTTTTTTATTTACAAACTTTCAATACAGAGCAAATTTTTTTTTGGAAAAAAGATAAGGGGGTTCAGGACACCGAGAAAGAATAAGAAAAGTGGGATAACGAAGCATTGTATTAATAGTTTGTGAAAAAGTGCTATTTTCTAGTTTTGCTAGTTTTGGCTGATTAATAGGAGAGCGAAATATGGCGAAATGGGCTAAATTTATACATATAAATATAAAGATAAGTGTCCTATAGTGGTACCTATAGTAGTCGATAACGGAACAGCAATACTTCATAAATCACAAAAACTCACTTACAAGTTCCACAAACTGAAAGGTAGAAGATGGAAATTTGGGATGGAAATAGTGCCAGCGATGTTTATGTGGAAAGCCCGGCCTCGGTAATTTGGCAAGATCACTCCTCCGTCCCTAGCGATATTTCTCATGAAAATCCATGCCAGCAAGATGTTTCTCCCCTTCGATTCTTTCAATCAACACAACTGATTACTGACCAAACAACAAACAAAGTGTCGTCGCATCCCTTCTTTGACAGACGTATTCCCCAATGTTGTGTAGGTTGAGTAGGTTGGAGAGACGCCAACCGAATCAGTAACCTCGAGTATCAGTATTGGTTTTCTTCTTCCTCCTTTTGTCGCAGTTTTCAGTCCCGGCCGTTGCAGTACTCTGTGCGCTAGTTGAGTATGTGTGTGCAGTTTCCTCATATTGAAACGGCTTTGTAGATTTTGTGATGGCGATGTTTAATTTGTTCTCGCAAATTGTGAACCAATGGATTCTTCTCTATAATTTCTTCCTAGTTTATGTGTCACTTTTGTTCTCGCAAATTGTGAACCAATGGATTCTTCTCTTTAATTTCTTCGACCTAGTTTATGTGTCACTTTTCCTGGTTGATAAAGAAATTTCGAAGTTAGACCGCCTACTACCTCGTCTATGTGTGGACTGCCACCGTGGAAGGCCAAGTAGCGTGTTCGAAGAATGCTTGTGAAAATGTTGAAACATCTTCCGTTCGGCTCCGTTTCGTTTCCCCTTTTGAGTTCCTGTCGTCTTACGAGTCCTTCTTGGTCAAGATTCAACCCGTTTTTTTCTTTTTTTTCCGATACCTCTATCTATCTTCGACCTTTCGGTTTCTTTTTCACCGATGCAAGTCGTATTTTCCATGCTTCCTCGTCTCAATGAGTACACTTTACTTTCGTAAAACATACTGTGCCCCGTCTACCTGCTGATAAGTGCCAAGGTTCAACATCAACCACCGTCACCAATACAAGCCAAGTAGTGTCTCTCCCCAAGTAGTGTCTCCCCCTTTTTTTTAATCTTCTGTCGGGTGTTCACTACGAGCGAGATGTTTCACCATCGATTTGGTTGCTTCATTTGTGAGCTTTTTCTACCTTTGTCTTCTTTCAACTTTCGAAATAAAAGCAACCTATGTGTATTCCTACTGGTCTTCTTTGGTCCTGTGCCCCCATTTTTTCGTTTTTCTGGTCTGAATGCTCCCTACCGCGTTCCTGTCCTGTTCCAGCAAGATTACCAAGTCAGTCTGGGAGTGTCCTTTGTCTATATTCTCTCATAACCGTATGACTGCTTCCTCTCCACTCACCCTGCTACGGTGTGCCAAGCTTCAACATCAACCAACACCAACAACCAGTCTACTCTTTCCGTGTTTCTTTTTCGGGTCTCCGTCATGGTGGACTACGCTGTTTCGTTTGCGAGCTGTTTCTTCCCTGCTCTTCCTTTCTTCTCTGTTTTGTTTTCCTCTCCAGTTCCGCTCTCCTAGTTAGAAGTGAGATCTACGCGAGCCGCGATCGATAGCCCCACAACGACCTGGTCTTCTACATGGGTTCGATGTCCCCTACTTTATATTTTTGATTTTGTTTCCTTCTCTCTTGTGTTCCGCACTGTCCCTTCTGCGTTCCTGTCGTGTCGTGTCCTGAAGCAAGATCACCCCTGCCTGCGTCGCCAGCAACCAAGCAACTCCCCCCCTGCTTTCTCGTGTGTTCTACTACGTGGTCTTTCATTTTGCCGCTCCATACCCGCATGCGTCGTTCCTTGGATGAGCCCTTCTTCTTTTCTCGCGCCTGCGCTCTTGGCAAGTGTGTTTTCTGCAGTCCCCCCCCAAGTCCACAGAGCATCCTGATAGCGCTGATGAGCAAGTTTAGAGTATGTACCCCCGCGCAGTCAGTAACTACTCCCAACTTGTGTAGCTTCCTTTCTTGATGGTTTCCGACGATGCATAGATATGTTCTGTCTATCACCCCTTCTGCTACGGTGTGCCAAGCTTCAACATCAACCAACACCAACAACCAGTCTGCTCTTTCCGTGTTTCTTTTTCGGGTCGCTGTATCATGGACTACGCTGTTTCGTTTGTGAGCTGTTTCTTCTCTGTTTTGTTTTCCTCTCCAGTTCCGCTCTCCTAGTTAGAAGTGAGATCTACGCGAGCCGCGATCGAGAGCCCCAACGATGTGCATGCGTTCCTACTCTGGTCTTCTAGATGGGTTCGATGTCCCCTACTTTATCTTTTTGATTTTGTTTCCTTCTCTCTTGTGTTCCGCATTGTCCTGTCGTGTCGTGTCCTGAAGCAAGATCACCCTGCCTGCGTCGCCAGCAACCAAGCAACATGTCCCCCCCTGCTTTCTCGTGTGTTCTACTACGTGGTCTTTTTGCCGCTCCATACCCGCATGCGTCGTTCCTTGGATGAGCCCTTCTTTTCTCGCGCCTGCGCTCTTGGCAAGTGTGTTTTCTGCAGTCCCCCCCAAGTCCACATAGTGCTGATAAGCAAGTTTAGAGTATGTACCCCCGCGCAGTCAGTAACTACTCCCCAACTTGTGTAGCTTCCTTTCTTGATGGTTTCCCACGATGCATAGATGTTTCCTGTCTACCACCCCTTCTGCTACGGTGTGCCAAGCTTCAACATCAACCAACACCAACAACCAGTCTGCTCTTTCCGTGTTTCTTTTTCGGGTCGCTGCATCATGGACTACGCTGTTTCGTTTGCAAGCTGTTTCTTCCCTGCTTTTCCTTTCTTCTCTGTTTTGTTTTCCTCTCCAGTTCCGCTTTCCTAGTTAGAAGTGAGATCTACGCGAGCCGCGATCGATAGCCCCACAACGATGTGCATGTGTTCCTACTCTGGTCTTCTACATGGGTTCTATGTCCTCTACTTTGTATTTTTGATTTTGTTTCCTTCTCTCGTGTGTTCTGCATTGTCCCTTCTGCGTTCCTGTCGTGTCGTGTCCTGAAGCAAGATCACCCTGCCTGCGTCGCCAGCAACCAAGCAACCAACCAACATGTCCCCCCCTGCTTTCTCGTGTGTTCTACTTCATGGTCTTTCTTTTTGCCGCTCCATACCCGCATGCGTCGTTCCTTGGATGAGCCCTTCTTTTCTCGCGCCTGCGCTCTTGGCAAGTGTGTTTTCTGCAGTGCCCCCCCAAGTCCACAGAGCATCTTGATAGCGCTGATAATCAAGTTTAGAGTATGTACCCCCGCGCAGTCAGTAACTACTCCCAACTTGTGTAGCTTCCTTTCTTGATGGTTTCCCACGATGCATAGATGTTTCCTGTCTACCACCCCTTCTGCTACGGTGTGCCAAGCTTCAACATCAACCAACACCAACAACCAGTCTGCTCTTTCCGTCGTTCTTTTTCGGGTCGCTGCATCATGGACTACGCTGTTTCGTTTGCAAGCTGTTTCTTCCCTGCTTTTCCTTTCTTCTCTGTTTTGTTTTCCTCTCCAGTTCCGCTCTCCTAGTTAGACGTGAGATCTACGCGAGCCGCGATCGATAGCCCCACAACGGTGTGTATTTGTTCCTACTCTGGTCTTCTACATGGGTTCGATGTCCCCTACTTTATCTTTTTGATTTTGTTCCTTCTCTCTTGTTTTCCGCATTGTCCCTTCTGCGTTCCTGTCGTGTCGTGTCCTGAAGCAAGATCACCCTGCCTGCGTCGCCAGCAACCAAGCAACATGTCCCCCCTGCTTTCTCGTGTGTTCTCCTACATGGTCTTTCTTTTTGCCGCTCCATACCCGCGTGTGTCGTTCCTTGGATGAGCCCTTCTTCTTTTCTTGCGCCTGCGCTCTTGGCAAGTGTGTTTTCTGCAGTCCCCCCCCAAGTCCACAGAGCATCCTGATAGCGCTGATAAGCAAGTGTAGAGTATGTACCCCCGCGCAGTCAGTAACTACTCCCCAACTTGTGTAGCTTCCTTTCTTGATGGTTTCCCACGATGCATAGCTGTTTCCTGTCTACTACCCCTTCTGCTACGGTGTGCCAAGCTTCAACATCAACCAACACCAACAACCAGTCTGCTCTTTCCGTGTTTCTTTTTCGGGTCGCTGCATCATGGACTACGCTGTTTTGTTTGCGAGCTGTTTCTTCCCTGCTTTTCCTTTCTTCTCTGTTTTGTTTTCCTCTCCAGTTCCGCTCTCCTAGGTAGAAGTGAGATCTACGCGAGCCGCGATCGATAGCCCCACAACGATGAGCATATGTTCCTACTCTGGTCTTCTACATGGGTTCGATGTCCCCTACTTTATATTTTTGATTTTGTTTCCTTCTCTCTTGTGTTCCGCATTGTCCCTTCGGCGTTCCTGTCGTGTCGTGTCCTGAAGCAATATCATCCCCCCCTGCTTTCTCGTGTGTTCTACTACGTGGTCTTTCTTTTTGCCGCTCCATACCCGCATGTGTCGTTCCTTGGATCTTGGATGAGCTTTTCTTCTTTTCTCGCGCCTGCGCTCTTGGCAAGTGTGTTTTCTGCAGTCCCCCCCAAGTCCACAGAGCATCCTGATAGCGCTGATAAGCAAGTATAGAGTATGTCCCCCCACGCAGTCAGTAACTACTCCCAACTTGTGTAGCTTCCTTTCTTGATGGTTTCCCACGATGCATAGATGTTTCCTGTCTACTACCCCTTCTGCTACGGTGTGCCAAGCTTCAACATCAACCAACACCAACAACCAGTCTGCTCTTTCCGTGTTTCTTTTTCGGGTCGCTGCATCATGGACTACGCTGTTTCGTTTGCGAGCTGTTTCTTCCCTGCTTTTCCTTTCTTCTCTGTTTTGTTTTCCTCTCCAGTTCCGCTCTCGTAGTTAGAAGTGAGATCTACGCGAGCCGCGATCGAGAGCCCCACAACGATGTGCATGTGTTCCTACTCTGGTCTTCTACATGGGTTCTATGTCCCCTACTTTATATTTTTGATTTTGTTTCCTTCTCTCTTGTGTTCCGCATTGTCCCTTCTGCGTTCCTGTCGTGTCGTGTCCTGAAGCAAGATCACCCCTGCCTGCGTCGCCAGCAACCAAGCAACATGTCCCCCCCTGCTTTCTCGTGTGTTCTACTACGTGGTCTTTCTTTTTGCCGCTCCATACCCGCATGTGTCGTTCCTTGGATGAGCCCTTCTTCTTTTCTCGCGCCTGCGCTCTTGGCAAGTGTGTTTTCTGCGGTCCCCCCCAAGTCCACAGAGCATCCTGATAGCGCTGATAAGCAAGTTTAGAGTATGTACCCCCACGCAGTCAGTAACTACTCCCCAACTTGTCTAGCTTCCTTTCTTGATGGTTTCCCACGATGCATAGATGTTTCCTGTCTACCACCCCTTCTGCTACGGTGTGCCAAGCTTCAACATCAACCAACACCAACAATCAGTCTGCTCTTTCCGTGTTTCTTTTTCGGGTCGCTGCATCATGGACTACGCTGTTTCGTTTGTGAGCTGTTTCTTCCCTGCTTTTTCTTTCTTCTCTGTTTTGTTTTCCTCTCCAGTTCCGCTCTCGTAGTTAGAAGTGAGATCTACGCGAGCCGCGATCGATAGCCCCACAACGATGTGCATGTGTTCCTACTCTGGTCTTCTACATGGGTTCTATGTCCCCTACTTTGTATTTTTGATTTTGTTTCCTTCTCTCTTGTTTTCCGCATTGTCCCTTCTGCGATCCTGTCGTGTCGTGTCCTGGAGCAAGATCACCCTGCCTGCGTCGCCAGCAACCAAGCAACCAAGCAACATGTCCCCCCCCCCCTGCTTTCTCGTGTGTTCTACTTCATGGTCTTTCTTTTTGCCGCTCCATTACCCGCATGTGTCGTTCCTTGGATGAGTTCTTCTTCTTTTCTCGCGCCTGCGCTCTTTGCGTGTTTTCTGCAGTCCCCCAAGTCCACAGAGCATCCTGATAGCGCTGATAAGCAAGTATAGAGTATGTACCCCCACGCAGTCAGTAACTACTCCCCAACTTGTGTAGCTTCCTTTCTTGATGGTTTCCCACGATGCTTAGATGTTTCCTGTCTACCACCCCTTCTGCTACGCTGTGCCAAGCTTCAACATCAACCAACACCAACAACCAGTCTGCTCTTTCCGTGTTTCTTTTTCGGGTCGCTGCATCATGGACTACGCTGTTTCGTTTGCGAGCTGTTTCTTCCCTGCCTTTCCTTTCTTCTCTGTTTTGTTTTCCTCTCCAGTTCCGCTCTCGTAGTTAGAAGTGAGATCTACGCGAGCCGCGATCGATAGCCCCACAACCATGTGCATGTGTTCCTACTCTGGTCTACATGGGTTCGATGTCCCCTACTTTATATTTTGATTTTGTTTCCTTCTCTGTTGTGTTCCGCATTGTCCCTTCTGCGTTCCTGTCGTGTCGTGTCCTGAAGCTAGATCACCCTGCCTGCGTCGCCAGCAACCAAGCAACATGTCCCCCCCTGCTTTCTCGTGTGTTCTACTACGTGGTCTTTCTTTTTGCCGCTCTATACCTGCATGTATCGTTCCTTGGATGAGCCCTTCTTCTTTTCTCGCGCCTGCGCTCTTGGCAAGTGTGTTTTCTGCAGTCCCCCCCCAAGTCCACAGAGCATCCTGATAGCGCTGATAAGCAAGTTTAGAGTATGTACCCCCACGCAGTCAGTGACTACTCCCCAACTTGTGTAGCTTCCTTTCTTGATGGTTTCCCACGATGCATAGCTGTTTCCTGTCTACCACCCCTTCTGCTACGGTGTGCAAAGCTTCAACATCAACCAACAAACAACCAGTCTGCTCTTTCAGTGTTTCTTTTTCGGGTCGCTGCATCATGGACTACGCTGTTTCGTTTGTTAGCTGTTTCTTCCCTGCTTTTCCTTTCTTCTCTGTTTTGTTTTCCTCTCCAGTTCCGCTCTCCTAGTTAGACGTGAGATCTACGCGAGCCGCGATCGATAGCCCCACAACGATGTGCATGTGTTCCTACTCTGGTCTTCTACATGGGTTCGATGTCCCCTACTTTATATTTTTGATTTTGTTTCCTTCTCTCTTGTTTTCCGCATTGTCCCTTCTGCGTTCCTGTCGTGTCGTGTCCTGAAGCAAGATCACCCTGCCTGCGTCGCCAGCAACCAAGCAACATGTCCCCCCCTCCTTTCTCGTGTGTTCTACTACGTGGTCTTTCTTTTTGCCGCTCCATACCCGCATGTGTCGTTCCTTGGATGAGCCCTTCTTCTTTTCTCGCGCCTGCGCTCTTGGCAAGTGTGTTTTCTGCGGTCCCCCCCAAGTCCACAGAGCATCCTGATAGCGCTGATAAGCAAGTTTAGAGTATGTACCCCACGCAGTCAGTAACTACTCCCCAACTTGTGTAGCTTCCTTTCTTGATGGTTTCCCACGATGCGTAGATGTTTCCTGTCTACCACCCCTTCTGCTACGGTGTGCCAAGCTTCAACATCAACCAACACCAACAACCAGTCTGCTCTTTCCGTGTTTCTTTTTCGGGTCGCTGCATCATGGACTACGCTGTTTCGTTTGTGAGCTGTTTCTTCCCTGCTTTTTCTTTCTTCTCTGTTTTGTTTTCCTCTCCAGTTCCGCTCTCCTAGTTAGAAGTGAGATCTACGCGAGCCGCGATCGATAGCCCCACAACGATGTGTATGTGTTCCTACTCTGGTCTTCTACATGGGTTCGATGTCCCCTACTTTATCTTTTTGATTTTGTTTCCTTCTCTCTTGTGTTCCGCATTGTCCCTTCTGCGTTCCTGTCGTGTCGTGTCCTGAAGCAAGATCACCCTGCCTGCGTCGCCAGCAACCAAGCAACATGTCCCCCCCTGCTTTCTCGTGTGTTCTACTACGTGGTCTTTCTTTTTGCCGCTCCATACCCGCATGTCGTTCCTTGGATGAGCCCTTCTTCTTTTCTCGTGCCTGCGCTCTTGGCAAGTGTGTTTTCTGCAGTCCCCCCCAAGTCCACAGAGCATCCTGATAGCGCTGATAATCAAGTTTAGAGTATGTACCCCCGCGCAGTCAGTAACTACTCCCCAACTTGTGTAGCTTCCTTTCTTGATGGTTTCCCACGATGCAAAGATGTTTCCTGTCTATCTCCCCTTCTGCTACGGTGTGCCAAGCTTCAACATCAACCAACACCAACAACCAGTCTGCTCTTTCCGTGTTTCTTTTTCGGGTCGCTGCATCATGGACTACGCTGTTTTGTTTGCGAGCTGTTTCTTCCCTGCTTTTCCTTTCTTCTCTGTTTTGTTTTCCTCTCCAGTTCCGCTCTCCTAGGTAGAAGTGAGATCTACGCGAGCCGCGATCGATAGCCCCACAACGATGTGCATATGTTCCTACTCTGGTCTTCTACATGGGTTCGATGTCCCCTACTTTATATTTTTGATTTTGTTTCCTTCTCTCTTGTGTTCCGCATTGTCCCTTCTGCGTTCCTGTCGTGTCGTGTCCTGAAGCAAGATCACCCCTGTCTGCGTTGCTGGTCTTTCTTTTTGCCGCTCCATACCCGCATGTGTCGTGCTTGGATGAGCCCTTCTTCTTTTCTCGCGCCTACGCTCTTGGCAAATGTGTTTTCTGCAGTCCCCCCCAAGTCCACAGAGCATCCTGATAGCGCTGATAAGCAAGTTTAGAGTACGTACCCCCACGCAGTCAGTAACTACTCCCCAACTTGTGTAGCTTCCTTTCTTGATGGTTTCCCACGATGCATAGATGTTTCCTGTCTACCACCCCTTCTGCTACGGTGTGCCAAGCTTTAACATCAACCAACAACCAACAACCAGTCTGCTCTTTCCGTGTTTCTTTTTCGGGTCGCTGCATCATGGACTACGCTGTTTCGTTTGCGAGCTGTGTCTTCCCTGCTTTTCCTTTCTTCTCTGTTTTGTTTTCCTCTCCGGTTCCGCTCTCCTAGTTAGACGTGAGATCTACGCGAGCCGCGATCGATAGCCCCACAACGATGTGTATGTGTTCCTATTCTGGTCTTCTACATGGGTTCGATGTCCCCTACTTTATCTTTTTGATTTTGTTTCCTTCTCTGTTGTGTTCCGCATTGTCCCTTCTGCGTTCCTGTCGTGTCGTGTCCTGATCTAGATCACCCTGCCTGCGTCGCCAGCAACCAAGCAACATGTCCCCCCCTGCTTTCTCGTGTGTTCTACTACATGGTCTTTCTTTTTGCCGCTCCATACCCGCATGCGTCGTTCCTTGGATGAGCCCTTCTTCTTTTCTCGCGCCTGCGCTCTTGGCAAGTGTGTTTTCTGCAGTCCCCCCCCAAGTCCACAAAGCATCCTGATAGCGCTGATAAGCAAGTTTAGAGTATGTACCCCACGCAGTCAGTAACTACTCCCCAACTTGTGTAGCTTCCTTTCTTGATGGTTTCCCGCGATGCATAGATGTTTCCTGTCTACCACCCCTTCTGCTACGGTATGCCAAGCTTCAACATCAACCAACACCAACAACCAGTCTGCTCTTTCCGTGTTTCTTTTTCGGGTCGCTGCATCATGGACTACGCTGTTTCGTTTGCGAGCTGTTTCTTCCCTGCTTTTCCTTTCTTCTCTGTTTTGTTTTCCTCTCCAGTTCCGCTCTCGTAGTTAGAAGTGAGATCTACGCGAGCCGCGATCGATAGCCCCACAACGATGTGCATGTGTTCCTACTCTGGTCTTCTACATGGGTTCGATGTCCCCTACTTTATATTTTTGATTTTGTTTCCTTCTCTGTTGTGTTCCGCATTGTCCCTTCTGCGTTCCTGTCGTGTCGTGTCCTGAAGCAAGATCACCCTGCCTGCGTCGCCAGCAACCAAGCAACTCCCCCCCTGCTTTCTCTACTACGTGGTCTTTCTTTTTGCCGCTCCATACCCGCATGTGTCGTTCCTTGGATGAGCCCTTCTTCTTTTCTCGCGCCTGCGCTCTTGGCAAGTGTGTTTTCTGCAGTCCCCCCCAAGTCCACAGAGCATCCTGATAGCGCTGATAAGCAAGGTTAGAGTATGTACCCCCACGCAGTCAGTAACTACTTCCCAACTTGTGTAGCTTCCTTTCTTGATGGTTTCCCGCGATGCATAGATGTTTCCTGTCTACCACCCCTTCTGCTACGGTATGCCAAGCTTCAACATCAACCAACACCAACAACCAGTCTGCTCTTTCCGTGTTTCTTTTTTCGGGTCGCTGCAACATGGACTACGCTGTTTCGTTTGTGAGCTGTTTCTTCCCTGCTTTTCCTTTCTTCTCTGTTTTGTTTTCCTCTCCAGTTCCGCTCTCCTAGTTAGAAGTGAGATCTACGCGAGCCGCGATCGATAGCCCCACAACGATGTGTATGTGTTCCTACTCTGGTCTTCTACATGGGTTCGATGTCCCCTACTTTATCTTTTTGATTTTGTTTCCTTCTCTCTTGTGTTCCGCATTGTCCCTTCTGCGTTCCTGTCGTGTCGTGTCCTGAAGCAAGATCACCCTGCCTGCGTCGCCAGCAACCAAGCAACATGTCCCCCCCTGCTTTCTCGTGTGTTCTACTACGTGGTCTTTCTTTTTGCCGCTCCATACCCGCATGTCGTTCCTTGGATGAGCCCTTCTTCTTTTCTCGCGCCTGCGCTCTTGGCAAGTGTGTTTTCTGCAGTCCCCCCCAAAGTCCACAGAGCATCCTGATAGCGCTGATAAGCAAGTTTAGAGTATGTACCCCCGCGCAGTCAGTAACTACTCCCCAACTTGTGTAGCTTCCTTTCTTGACGGTTTCCCACGATGCATAGATGTTTCCTGTCTACCACCCCTTCTGCTACGGTGTGCCAAGCGTCAACATCAACCAACACCAACAACCAGTCTGCTCTTTCCGTGTTTCTTTTTTCGGGTCGCTGCAACATGGACTACGCTGTTTCGTTTGTGAGCTGTTTCTTCCCTGCTTTTCCTTTCTTCTCTGTTTTGTTTTCCTCTCCAGTTCCGCTCTCCTAGTTAGAAGTGAGATCTACGCGAGCCGCGATCGATAGCCCCACAACGATGTGTATGTGTTCCTACTCTGGTCTTCTACATGGGTTCGATGTCCCCTACTTTATCTTTTTGATTTTGTTTCCTTCTCTCTTGTGTTCCGCATTGTCCCTTCTGCGTTCCTGTCGTGTCGTGTCCTGAAGCAAGATCACCCTGCCTGCGTCGCCAGCAACCAAGCAACATGTCCCCCCCTGCTTTCTCGTGTGTTCTACTACGTGGTCTTTCTTTTTGCCGCTCCATACCCGCATGTGTCGTTCCTTGGATGAGCCCTTCTTCTTTTCTCGCGCCTGCGCTCTTGGCAAGTGTGTTTTCTGCAGTACCCACCAAGTCCACAGAGCATCTTGATAGCGCTGATAAGCAAGTTTAGAGTATGTACCCCCGCGCAGTCAGTAACTACTCCCCAACTTGTGTAGCTTCCTTTCTTGATGGTTTCCCACGATGCAAAGATGTTTCCTGTCTATCTCCCCTTCTGCTACGGTGTGCCAAGCTTCAACATCAACCAACACCAACAACCAGTCTGCTCTTTCTGTGTTTCTTTTTCGGGTCGCTGCATCATGGACTACGCTGTTTCGTTTTTGAGCTGTTTCTTCCCTGCTTTTCCTTTCTTCTCTGTTTTGTTTTCCTCTCCAGTTCCGCTCTCCTAGTTAGAAGTGAGATCTACGCGAGCCGCGATCGATAGCCCCACAACGATGTGCATGTGTTCGTACTCTGGTCTTCTACATGGGTTCGATGTCCCCTACTTTATATTTTTGATTTTGTTTCCTTCTCTGTTGTGTTCCGCATTGTCCCTTCTGCGTTCCTGTCGTGTCGTGTCCTGAAGCAAGATCACCCTGCCTGCGTCGCCAGCAACCAAGCAACTCCCCCCCTGCTTTCTCTACTACGTGGTCTTTCTTTTTGCCGCTCCATACCCGCATGTGTCGTTCCTTGGATGAGCCCTTCTTCTTTTCTCGCGCCTGCGCTCTTGGCAAGTGTGTTTTCTGCAGTCCCCCCCAAGTCCACAGAGCATCCTGATAGCGCTGATAAGCAAGGTTAGAGTATGTACCCCCACGCAGTCAGTAACTACTTCCCAACTTGTGTAGCTTCCTTTCTTGATGGTTTCCCGCGATGCATAGATGTTTCCTGTCTACCACCCCTTCTGCTACGGTATGCCAAGCTTCAACATCAACCAACACCAACAACCAGTCTGCTCTTTCCGTGTTTCTTTTTTCGGGTCGCTGCAACATGGACTACGCTGTTTCGTTTGTGAGCTGTTTCTTCCCTGCTTTTCCTTTCTTCTCTGTTTTGTTTTCCTCTCCAGTTCCGCTCTCCTAGTTAGAAGTGAGATCTACGCGAGCCGCGATCGATAGCCCCACAACGATGTGTATGTGTTCCTACTCTGGTCTTCTACATGGGTTCGATGTCCCCTACTTTATCTTTTTGATTTTGTTTCCTTCTCTCTTGTGTTCCGCATTGTCCCTTCTGCGTTCCTGTCGTGTCGTGTCCTGAAGCAAGATCACCCTGCCTGCGTCGCCAGCAACCAAGCAACATGTCCCCCCCTGCTTTCTCGTGTGTTCTACTACGTGGTCTTTCTTTTTGCCGCTCCATACCCGCATGTCGTTCCTTGGATGAGCCCTTCTTCTTTTCTCGCGCCTGCGCTCTTGGCAAGTGTGTTTTCTGCAGTCCCCCCCAAAGTCCACAGAGCATCCTGATAGCGCTGATAAGCAAGTTTAGAGTATGTACCCCCGCGCAGTCAGTAACTACTCCCCAACTTGTGTAGCTTCCTTTCTTGACGGTTTCCCACGATGCATAGATGTTTCCTGTCTACCACCCCTTCTGCTACGCTGTGCCAAGCTTCAACATCAACCAATACCAACAACCAGTCTGCTCTTTCCGTGTTTCTTTTTCCGGGTCGCTGCAACATGGACTACGCTGTTTCGTTTGTGAGCTGTTTCTTCCCTGCTTTTCCTTTCTTCTCTGTTTTGTTTTCCTCTCCAGTTCCGCTCTCCTAGTTAGAAGTGAGATCTACGCGAGCCGCGATCGATAGCCCCACAACGATGTGTATGTGTTCCTACTCTGGTCTTCTACATGGGTTCGATGTCCCCTACTTTATCTTTTTGATTTTGTTTCCTTCTCTCTTGTGTTCCGCATTGTCCCTTCTGCGTTCCTGTCGTGTCGTGTCCTGAAGCAAGATCACCCTGCCTGCGTCGCCAGCAACCAAGCAACATGTCCCCCCCTGCTTTCTCGTGTGTTCTACTACGTGGTCTTTCTTTTTGCCGCTCCATACCCGCATGCGTCGTTCCTTGGATGAGCCCTTCTTCTTTTCTCGCGCCTGCGCTCTTGGCAAGTGTGTTTTCTGCAGTCCCCCAAGTCCACAGAGCATCCTGATAGCGCTGATAAGCAAGTGTAGAGTATGTACCCCCGCGCAGTCAGTAACTACTCCCCAACTTGTGTAGCTTCCTTTCTTGATGGTTTCCCACGATGCAAAGATGTTTCCTGTCTATCTCCCCTTCTGCTACGGTGTGCCAAGCTTCAACATCAACCAACACCAACAACCAGTCTGCTCTTTCCGTGTTTCTTTTTCGGGTCGCTGCATCATGGACTACGCTGTTTCGTTTGCGAGCTGTTTCTTCCCTGCCTTTCCTTTCTTCTCTGTTTTGTTTTCCTCTCCAGTTCCGCTCGCGTAGTTAGAAGTGAGATCTACGCGAGCCGCGATCGATAGCCCCACAACGATGTGCATGTGTTCGTACTCTGGTCTTCTACATGGGTTCGATGTCCCCTACTTTGTATTTTTGATTTTGTTTCCTTCTCTCTTGCGTTCCGCATTTCATCATCTTTCATCATGTTACTAAGGTTTTCCGTTTTTTCTTTGTCAACTTTTCGAAATTGAAACACACTGGCCTCTGAACTGCGGTTCGGTTCAAGCCCACTTTTTCTCTTTCAAAGAAGCTTTTCCTTTTTTTCAAAGTTGTCAAAAGGTGTGAATTCACATCATGGGAGATGAACTGTTACTAGATATTTATATTCATTATATTGCAAAGAACGCTTAACCGGTTTGGCACTTTTGGTGATCTAAGGCACGTTTGGGGATCTGACCGAATTGCAAGTTTCTAATCCCATGCTATTTGTGGTGAAGTTTTTGATAGTCATATCAATACTATTGTATTACAGTAAATTGTTGCAGTGAATTAAGTCAGGTGGAGCTGTTACCTGTATATTAATAATTGTGTTAAAAATCAGTTCTTTAATAACTAGTAAAACCTTGGCTCGGACAATCACTGTCAAAACAGCTGCCTCTCACCACAAGACGAGAGTGTCGGACTTTACTTTATATATTAATATCATAGTACATTAGAGATAGGATAATTTTATTAGAGATAGGATAATCAATACGTCACTAAGCGTCACAACCCCTAAACCCGGTCGCAACTTTTTTGAAAGTTTTGAATTTACCGATATTAATATACGTGACACTTAGATTCATATAGGTAAAATATGTAATTTTCATTTGGGTGGGCCCAGGCCCGGGTATGACTAAATAAATTATTAACTTATCATAAATCAAGTTGTCAATTTGCTACGGTCCCCTATTTACTAATAACTGCCCCAGCTACCTTATGTTACTAATCTCGCATGTATACGGCTTAAGATATTAATATGATGATGAGCCTGAGGAGGGATATTTTAATTTCAAGTTTCCTAGAAATAGTCACTGAGTTATCCTGCATAGTATATTTATTACTACCTACAATGGTCAAGTTTACCTGACCACGAGTGACCGTGCTCACCTGTCACAGTGACTGTTTGTATACAACTCTTCCTAGTAGTCAAGTAAGTTGGCAGATACAACGTTCAACTCTTATTAAGAACATCATTATGCCGGTGGCAGCCCACCCTGTATATAACTGATGGCTCATCATCGCATTGTCACATAGTAGTACTATCACTGTATGTTCCGGTCTGTCTGCCACTGTTATCCTTGGCTTGGAGAGTACGAAGTCTCTTCTACCGGCGTTAGGTATTCCTCATTCTTCATGTCGTTAGGTCGGATAGATGTTTATCATAGTATTATTAAATATTGAGCCTGAGTGTCATTCCCTTGTGTGATGGGTCGGTCCTCGGCCCATTACAATAGATTCCCTCTCGCCTGGGGAAAATGAAGGTCCGGGTAGGGAAACTAGCCTGTTAACCGGAGGCTCCGGGATCCAAGTGGTCTATCACCATTTTACTGAGTCACACTGAGCCTCGGATTCAAAAGAACTAAAAAGGAAGCCCGGTCAACCTCATCAAATTGGTAATATATGAACATAACTTCACGTTGCTTCAGGCAATACGCCACCAGTACTAGAAAATATGGTAATACAGGAATAATTACTAGTTATTAAGTACTTAGGAGAGTGAAGCTACCGTGACTATACGGTTATGCTGTAGTGGACTAGGATCTAATTACCTTTCCCAATGCTCCCCCTTAATTAGGGCCTAGGACATCTCAGCAAAGACGCTGCCCGACGCATGAGGAGAATAAAGAGCAAAACTATCCCCATCCCAATGCAACACTACCCAACACACAAGTCTCACCCTGTACTCAGTCTGATGAACAAAATTACTACTTAATAACAGCAAAAATGTTGTTAGGTCTGACCAGAAGAAACATTCAAGCCATATCAGAAATCCCATACTCTCCTGAATCGCCCCCGGCGATAGGCTGTCCGGATACATCAACAAAGCATATCAGACAATCAAGTCAAATATGATCCACATACATCAACGCACCCATTGAATGGACAACAAACATTGCAGAACCTAACTTCGCTTCAAACGACAAACACAAAATGTACGACAAAGCATTAACAATTACCAGATGTATATGCACGCAGTTATTATCCACTTGCTTAACCTTAAGCCACGCACAAAGCGACAGATAAAGTCGAAAGTTAATTACGTAATACAGCAACTTATGATAAGAGTAGATAACCTCAACATCACCGCATGTAACACAACAGGTAAAAGAAAATCAATGGCGCCATGCATATGTATGTAAACCAACAATCATATGAAATAAAGGGGGAATATACGCTCACACACATAAAACTCTGCCAATCAACGGTAAATTAGGGCACGGGCAAAAGACACTGCCCTGAGGTCCTACTAACAGAACAATCAAAATAAAAGTAATTAAGTTGAAATTGTCGTCCACAAATTTGACGCGTGACCCGCCCCGGAGAGCGACCCATCGTCCAGCCTTACAGGGAACTCCCCCTGCCCCGCCGCCCGGCTCGATGATTCAACGCCAATGTTCACTCCCGAACCTTAGCATCCAAAGAGCTCGCCACCGCGCCGCCATCTGCCAAGTGTGGCGCGTACCGCCGTAGCAACATGAGGCCAACAGCGAAGTTCCACCGTCCTCCCGCGCCTACCCGGCGCGCGACACACTGCTAGGTCATAAGTTAAACGACCAACTCCTGGCCTACATCGGCCACCACTACCGACAAACATACGCCTTTTGCCTCGGCCAACTGATCCAGAACAATGTCATCCGGCCGACCGGCAACACCACCAAAAAAAAAACATGGGCTCATCTGAAATCATGATGCCCTTCCCCTCTGCTGACACTCCAAATGGAAACATAAGCAACCACCCCCCTGATGGAGGGAGAAGAAAGACGTCCGTCGCGCTCCGCCCATCACCAAGCAGAAAAGGTTCCACATCCCCGGACGAATGGCCTCCCCCACCGAAACGACGGCGAAAGACTGCAAACCTCCAACTGCACCATTGCAGAGACACTCAACAACCGTAAGCAAATTAAGTCCAGAGCAGGGTCCACACCGAGCACCAAGTCAGATCACTTAAAGGGCCAACCACCAAAGATCTGGTCTAACTAGCGGCAACGCCGTAACCCGCTCCACCCGCGGCTCCACGCTGCCGCACAAACCGATTCCAAAGAACACAACTGCCGAAGTAACACAACCGATCCAGTCAACCTGCCGAAGCCCGAAAGCCAGATGTCCGTGTTCTTCATCCCTCCTTCTTGAATGAGGGGAAACAACCGCCGCCGAAAGCGACTCCAACCATTTCACTGTGGCTCCTGCCACCAACAGCTCTGAACCAAACGTCGCAAGCAAGAACGTCCACCATGCCCCACAACCGGGGCCACCACCGCCTGTTGAAAACGACCCAGACGGAAACCACCGCAGACGAACCAAAACAAAGTAGCGGTGTCTGGCGCCATCCTCCCCGACGCTCGCTGCGGAGCTCCCACGATTCTGAGGCTCACACCACAACATGTACATCAGGTGCAACATGTGCCTCGCCTAAAACTGCAAACTGAAGAGCGAATTTCATCACCCGACAAATAATACAAAGAACGAGTAGGAGGGGAGGCAGCCTGATTTCGGGTTTGTCACGAAGACAGACCCACCGTTGAACCTTGCCATCGTCGCCGCTGCTCCGCGCCGTAGCCACGCAGCCGACAACTCCACCGAAATAACCACTGAAGAGAATGAAACAGGAGCATTGCAATCCGCCCACCGATGGGCGCTACTGCAGTCCATACGGCAACTGGCGAAACCCACCAACTCTGTCGCTCCAGGCCAAAACAAAGAAAATTGTCTTGCAACACCTGCAGCCACCCTGAAGGCTGTACGCCGCCTCTGAGAAGTAAGAGAGAGTCTCAGAGAAAGAAAAAAGCGGCCGAAAATATCTACACGAAAAGCCGACCTGACATCTACCAAAGTCCGAACTGGTAAACAAAGTTAGAAACTGAAACGAAACTGTCCTCACCAAGTCCCACGACTAGAACTGTGCTGTGTCCCCTTCCTACCCAAAAGGTCCAACGTTAGGTGTCTGTTCTCAACTAACTCCCTATGATACCTATGTGTTGGTACGGAGAGGGGGCGATAGGGTACCAAACCTACCGCTCCTCCCCCACATGGCAAACAACGAGTGAACAACACCAAGCTCAGGTCCGCTATCCTCAAAGCGAACCAGCCAACAAAAGACGGATAAGGGGAAAAGTAAAGGGACGTGAAGAAGGAAAAGAAAACGAGGCCCAAACGCCTAACCAACCGACGGCAGACGTTGCTCCTGCCGACACCAAGGTTGCTTTCCCCCTTCATGCGAAGCTCAGGTCCAACCCATGCGGTAACCACCAACTCTCGCCCGACCATAAGAAGACAGTGCTCGCACATCACAGTCACAACAATTAATAAGTAAAAAAACAAATTCCATGTCATCTTCTAACCCAAGGAGAAAGAGGGCAGGAAGAAAAGAAAAGAAAAACTGACGGCATTGGGGTCTGTCAGGAGAGACAGACCACCGATGGTGCAGCGCCATGAGCTCACCAGCTCCTTGCCCAAACGCTGCCCACGCAAAGACCCAAAGCCGCAACCCAAAACGTCGAAGAAAGACCGAAGTCAAAAGTTCGGAAACATGTTCAAACCGGCACATCCAGCCCATGATGTCGAAGAGAGCGTAAAGCTAAAAACCCAAAGATGATTAACACTAAGCATGTCCGCCCAACAGCCCAAAGCGACAACTCCAGGAGAAATTAAAAGTCTGGAAAAGAATGAGAGATCAAAGCCCTGCCGTCTCACAAAAGACCGACAACAAGTCTCACACCAAAGCAGAAAGAAAGGGGTGAAAGTCTCAAAGTCAACTCCACACCGAGAAAGCATAGACAGCCATCAACTAAAGTCATAACCAAGAGACTCACGAGAGCATAAACAAATGAAATAAAGTCAGTCACCATCGACCCATGGCCAGATGCTAGGTATGGGTATGTGTGTGTCATGTTCTCAACAAACACTCCCCCCCACCTCAGCAAAAGCTTGAGACTGAATGCACACAGAGTGGGAAGCAAAAGGAACAATGCACTGACACCACACAGACACGCCAGCACACGTACAGAACAAGTGAGGCCAACATAGCTCCATGAGCACAGCTCAACACATGAAAAATGTCCCGTAAAAAACGGTGAAATTGGCTTATGTTTTTCCAGCCATGATGACTGTTCTGCCTATGTCTATCTCAACCTGTGCTCTCACTCTCTCTCTCTTTCATCATCACAAAATGATATGTAGTGGGCTCTGGGCTACCAGATGTGCCCCTGGCCTCTTGACTTCAAACTTATGCCCCTTGGCTCTTTACACACGCAATACACTAACATACCAGGTAACTAAAACGTGTGTATGGTTGGACCATAAATATAAGGTCTCTTTGTGATTGTCCCTCGACTCTTAGGAATAATTACTAGTTATTAAGTACTTAGGAGAGTGAAGCTACCGTGACTATACGGTTATGATGTAGTGGACTAGGATCTAATTACCTTTCCCAATGCTCCCCCTTAATTAGGGCCTAGGACATCTCAGCAAAGACGCTGCCCGACGCATGAGGAAAATAAAGAGCAAAACTATCCCCATCCCAATGCAACACTACCCAACACACAAGTCTCACCCTGTACTCAGTCTGATGAACAAAATTACTACTTAATAACAGCAAAAATGTTGTTAGGTCTGACCAGAAGAAACATTCAAGCCATATCAGAAATCCCATACTCTCCTGAATCGCCCCCGGCGATAGGCTGTCCGGATACATCAACAAAGCATATCAGACAATCAAGTCAAATATGATCCACATACATCAACGCACCCATTGAATGGACAACAAACATTGCAGAACCTAACTTCGCTTCAAACGACAAACACAAAATGTACGACAAAGCATTAACAATTACCAGATGTATATGCACGCAGTTATTATCCACTTGCTTAACCTTAAGCCACGCACAAAGCGACAGATAAAGTCGAAAGTTAATTACGTAATACAGCAACTTATGATAAGAGTAGATAACCTCAACATCACCGCATGTAACACAACAGGTAAAAGAAAATCAATGGCGCCATGCATATGTATGTAAACCAACAATCATATGAAATAAAGGGGGAATATACGCTCACACACATAAAACTCTGCCAATCAACGGTAAATTAGGGCACGGGCAAAAGACACTGCCCTGAGGTCCGATTAAAAGAGCAATCAAAATAAATGTAATCAAGTTGAAATCGTCGTCCACAAATTTGACGCGTGACCCGCCCCGGAGAGCGACCCATCGTCCAGCCTTACAGGGAACTCCCCCTGCCCCGCCGCCCGGCTCGATGATTCAACGCCAATGTTCACTCCCGAACCTTAGCATCCAAAGAGCTCGCCACCGCGCCGCCATCTGCCAAGTGTGGCGCGTACCGCCGTAGCAACATGAGGCCAACAGCGAAGTTCCACCGTCCTCCCGCGCCTACCCGGCGCGCGACACACTGCTAGGTCATAAGTTAAACGACCAACTCCTGGCCTACATCGGCCACCACTACCGACAAACATACGCCTTTTGCCTCGGCCAACTGATCCAGAACAATGTCATCCGGCCGACCGGCAACACCACCAAAAAAAAAACATGGGCTCATCTGAAATCATGATGCCCTTCCCCTCTGCTGACACTCCAAATGGAAACATAAGCAACCACCCCCCTGATGGAGGGAGAAGAAAGACGTCCGTCGCGCTCCGCCCATCACCAAGCAGAAAAGGTTCCACATCCCCGGACGAATGGCCTCCCCCACCGAAACGACGGCGAAAGACTGCAAACCTCCAACTGCACCATTGCAGAGACACTCAACAACCGTAAGCAAATTAAGTCCAGAGCAGGGTCCACACCGAGCACCAAGTCAGATCACTTAAAGGGCCAACCACCAAAGATCTGGTCTAACTAGCGGCAACGCCGTAACCCGCTCCACCCGCGGCTCCACGCTGCCGCACAAACCGATTCCAAAGAACACAACTGCCGAAGTAACACAACCGATCCAGTCAACCTGCCGAAGCCCGAAAGCCAGATGTCCGTGTTCTTCATCCCTCCTTCTTGAATGAGGGGAAACAACCGCCGCCGAAAGCGACTCCAACCATTTCACTGTGGCTCCTGCCACCAACAGCTCTGAACCAAACGTCGCAAGCAAGAACGTCCACCATGCCCCACAACCGGGGCCACCACCGCCTGTTGAAAACGACCCAGACGGAAACCACCGCAGACGAACCAAAACAAAGTAGCGGTGTCTGGCGCCATCCTCCCCGACGCTCGCTGCGGAGCTCCCACGATTCTGAGGCTCACACCACAACATGTACATCAGGTGCAACATGTGCCTCGCCTAAAACTGCAAACTGAAGAGCGAATTTCATCACCCGACAAATAATACAAAGAACGAGTAGGAGGGGAGGCAGCCTGATTTCGGGTTTGTCACGAAGACAGACCCACCGTTGAACCTTGCCATCGTCGCCGCTGCTCCGCGCCGTAGCCACGCAGCCGACAACTCCACCGAAATAACCACTGAAGAGAATGAAACAGGAGCATTGCAATCCGCCCACCGATGGGCGCTACTGCAGTCCATACGGCAACTGGCGAAACCCACCAACTCTGTCGCTCCAGGCCAAAACAAAGAAAATTGTCTTGCAACACCTGCAGCCACCCTGAAGGCTGTACGCCGCCTCTGAGAAGTAAGAGAGAGTCTCAGAGAAAGAAAAAAGCGGCCGAAAATATCTACACGAAAAGCCGACCTGACATCTACCAAAGTCCGAACTGGTAAACAAAGTTAGAAACTGAAACGAAACTGTCCTCACCAAGTCCCACGACTAGAACTGTGCTGTGTCCCCTTCCTACCCAAAAGGTCCAACGTTAGGTGTCTGTTCTCAACTAACTCCCTATGATACCTATGTGTTGGTACGGAGAGGGGGCGATAGGGTACCAAACCTACCGCTCCTCCCCCACATGGCAAACAACGAGTGAACAACACCAAGCTCAGGTCCGCTATCCTCAAAGCGAACCAGCCAACAAAAGACGGATAAGGGGAAAAGTAAAGGGACGTGAAGAAGGAAAAGAAAACGAGGCCCAAACGCCTAACCAACCGACGGCAGACGTTGCTCCTGCCGACACCAAGGTTGCTTTCCCCCTTCATGCGAAGCTCAGGTCCAACCCATGCGGTAACCACCAACTCTCGCCCGACCATAAGAAGACAGTGCTCGCACATCACAGTCACAACAATTAATAAGTAAAAAAACAAATTCCATGTCATCTTCTAACCCAAGGAGAAAGAGGGCAGGAAGAAAAGAAAAGAAAAACTGACGGCATTGGGGTCTGTCAGGAGAGACAGACCACCGATGGTGCAGCGCCATGAGCTCACCAGCTCCTTGCCCAAACGCTGCCCACGCAAAGACCCAAAGCCGCAACCCAAAACGTCGAAGAAAGACCGAAGTCAAAAGTTCGGAAACATGTTCAAACCGGCACATCCAGCCCATGATGTCGAAGAGAGCGTAAAGCTAAAAACCCAAAGATGATTAACACTAAGCATGTCCGCCCAACAGCCCAAAGCGACAACTCCAGGAGAAATTAAAAGTCTGGAAAAGAATGAGAGATCAAAGCCCTGCCGTCTCACAAAAGACCGACAACAAGTCTCACACCAAAGCAGAAAGAAAGGGGGGAAAGTCTCAAAGTCAACTCCACACCGAGAAAGCATAGACAGCCATCAACTAAAGTCATAACCAAGAGACTCACGAGAGCATAAACAAATGAAATAAAGTCAGTCACCATCCACCCATGGCCAGATGCTAGGTATGGGTATGTGTGTGTCATGTTCTCAACAAACACTCCCCCCCACCTCAGCAAAAGCTTGAGACTGAATGCACACAGAGTGGGAAGCAAAAGGAACAATGCACTGACACCACACAGACACGCCAGCACACGTACAGGACAAGTGAGGCCAACATAGCTCCATGAGCACAGCTCAACACATGAAAAATGTCCCGTAAAAAACGGTGAAATTGGCTTATGTTTTTCCAGCCATGATGACTGTTCTGCCTATGTCTATCTCAACCTGTGCTCTCACTCTCTCTCTCTTTCATCATCACAAAATGATATGTAGTGGGCTCTGGGCTACCAGATGTGCCCCTGGCCTCTTGACTTCAAACTTATGCCCCTTGGCTCTTTACACACGCAATACACTAACATACCAGGTAACTAAAACGTGTGTATGGTTGGACCATAAATATAAGGTCTCTTTGTGATTGTCCCTCGACTCTTACAATACTATAGAAAACAAAACATCGCCACCTAAAGAGCAACATAAACTAGCACGCCACTAGACAAGAAACAAAAGGAGAAATATGCCTGTCAAATCAGTCCCATAAAGCGTGCAATAAAGTCCATGGGTGGGTGAGCAAAAATGTATGTGGAGAAGAGACGCTGCGGCAAACAACTCCAGCCGGCCCTCACGCTACTCTCCAACTGTCCTGCCTCAAAACTGACAAAAGAAAGCCCATGTCAACCAGCACACCACACCACCACAATAAGTCTAGGAGCAAAAACTATGCTCCACACAAGTCTGAAAAGTATGCACAAACAAAAGTCAAATATATGTCCCAGTGCTAGCTTACACTGCTGCTGCACTTCCCACCTATCCCGTAAGGCAACCACCAACCATACTGCATACTGAGCATAAAGGGTGAGTGAAAGAAGTAGCACTAGTACCCCCCCCCCCCCCCCTTCCTTCTGCCCTGTGTCTACTCGCTCCTATATAGCACTTTGTCAGCAGTGCACACTCGCTCCAGGAGCAAAAGAAAAGTCGTTGTCCGGTCCTGGGTTCACCATATCTGGCTCAACAGCCTCAGGTACCTCCCCATCACTAAAGGAAAAAGTGTCCGGGTTCGCCATATCTAGCTCAACAGCCTCAGGTGCCTCCCCGTGTCAATGTCTTCCAAACTCATGCTCTCGTCAGAGCAAGCAAACTTGGGGGTAACTAAAGTTAATCCCTCCAACACATTACATGTGTGGAACACAATTCCCACACACGCTACTTCGCGATCTTGTAGGCTTGGCCCCCGTTTTCGGGCACTACCCTGGATCATCAAATAGGTGATGCCGTCATCAAATAGGTGATGCCATCGTCAACTGATTCTTGCGTCAATGTGTGATTTTATTGTCAACGTAAAAGTGTGATTGCATCACAAACTGATTCTATCGTCTATGTGTGATTTTATCGTCAACGTAAAAGTGTGATTGCATCATAAACTGATTCTATCGTCAACATAAAAGTGTGATTGCATCATCAAAAAGATTGCATCGCATGTTTTGCGACAGGATCGCATGTAGGTCAGATTATCGTCAAATAGTCGACGGAATCACGTTTTCGCTAGAATCAGCATTTTTCTCCCCATAGTGACGGAAGGAGGGGGTAGGAAAACGGGAAGGAGTCTGCAGTGTGACGTGAGAACAGGTACTAGAAGCGCTGAAACCTAGTACGCCACCAATGGCAGCGCCAAGCCAAACCAAGGCCACAACCGCCCCACCCACAAAGGCTGACAATGGCGGAACTTATACCAGGAATGATAGTGCCTACACAGTGAGTGCAAAACAACAAGCTGCTGGCAGAAGCAATGACGGTAGTGCAACGTCCCCGCAACAGCCACGGCCAGGACAGGAGATTGATCTTCGGAACTTGTACATAGCCTTGTTCTTAGTGTACCAAGAAGCTCTCCGTCGTTACACGGAAGCAGCGAACGGTACGCCGAAGAGCCAGGGGCAATGTTTGGCAGAGATAGGATTTGGGTGGGGAAGCTATACAGAGCCTGTTAAACAAAGCACAAGATCTCCAGAGCTCTACGGCAGTGTCCGCGCCTACCAGAAGTGCTATTGGCAAGATAATGGCAGGGCTATGTTAGGCAATTTCTATGACCAACACCGTCCGAAACTCAAGCAGACTTTGGTACGCAACGGCTTGTTACAACAGAGCAACTCTCAAGAACAAGACAAAGAGCTTGTACAGATAGTGGAACAAGTGTTTACAGGGCCCTTGCAAGCGTTTGATTTGTGGGCAGAGCAAGCAACCAAGGCGAGCCTGCAGGGTGAGAACGTTACGACGGCTACCCGGGCTAGGAAGTACATGTGTCTGGATGACGTGCTAGCCTTCCTAGAGAAAAAGAAGACTCACGAGCAACAACACCCACAGTGCGTCTCCCGCTCGCCGTCCCACGGAGCCCAAAGAGAGTTCATAGCGTACGCTGGGCCGAGGGTACGACCGTACGTCCCTCAGGGCGCTGCCTTGAGTTATGTCGCGGTGTACCCGATGCCTCGTTGCGCCGAAGATTTACACCCGGGACTGTTCCATGTCCTGGCGAAAGATCTTCCGGTGGATCCGACGCAGAGCGAGCAAAGCAGCGAACCCGTGCGCATCGCCTTAATGCTAGTGCCAAGCAACTGCTACTACAACACCCAACATTACGCGGAAAATCTGCCGTTTCCAGTTCATGCGGTTGCACCTTTCGCCTTTATGCAGGAGGGCCATTTTATGGCCTTGCACTCGCCTGGCAATCCGTGCAAGCTTGTTGGAATGCAGTAAGACAAGCGGCTGACGAGCGCTACAAAAAAGGCGACGAAGTTCTTTTTTTGTAGGTGCACAAACCTTGTGTCAGCTTAGGTTTTACTGCGTAGACAATCAAGCTGCGCACTAGCCAGAACTAAAAAAAAGAAAAACAAGTCTTGGAGCGTAGCCGAAAGATCACCATGGGTCACAAAGAAAAAAGGAAATCTTGCAACCCAAAAGCAAAAAACAAGCCTCAGGAAAAGCAAGCCAGTCGTCGTTTTTTTTGATTATCTTTTAATTAAAAACTGAAATATTCCCGAACTCCGACCGTGTTTCTCATCTGTGCCGTTCAAAAAGGGGCGGGAGGTGGGTTTCGAAAATGAGAACGTACGGCCAGACTAATTCTTTCTTAATAATATCAAGAGGTCGTGCCTGCGGGGTCACTGCGGGCGCGCAGCGCCAGGGCCTCCAGCCCGGACACGCGCGCTTCCAGCATTTGCAGGCGCCTGAGCGTTTCTTGTTCGAACCAGTTCAGCGACAGGACCTGCGCCTGGCACTGCTGTGCCAACAGGGCATTCACGCTCGCTTGTGTCTCAACGAAGGCCTCCAAGTCCGAAACCGACGCCGCTGCTGCTTTGGGAGATGGCTGAGTACCAGCGGTCGCGTGCTGCATGCCAGAGAAAAAGAAAAGCCACGCGGTCGTTTCTGTTTTTTTTGGGGCGGGGGCGTTTTTTTTTTTGGTTCTTAACAAATTTACGAGGCCTCCGTGATTTTTTTTGGCAAACTCAGTGCACGGCACACTAAAAAAAATCGACCACAAAGAGAAGGCGGCGGGGAGGGAGCAACAAATCCACTTGGTTCGGCCGAAACCACCTCTTCTCTTTTTTCTAGTTCTTCTTGGGAGGTTTCCTTTGGGGCCCTTTTTTTCTTGTGCACAGCAGTGCCGGGTGCTAGGAGCCAAACGGAGCAAAGCGGGAGGGGAAATGACTGTGGCCCCCCCCCGTGGTGTTGTCTTTTCTCTGTCCCGGGGGGGGGGCCGGCCCTCTCTCTACGTCCAGGGGGGGGCCACAGTCCTTTCCCTCCCGGACGGAGGGGGGTGGTGTTCCCTTTCTCAGAAAAGACAACGCCTTGTCCTACCCCCCCCCCCCCTCCCCCGCTTCTTCTCACAACCCCCCCCCCCCAATCTCTCCTTTTCTCTCTCTCTCTCCAAAGCCTCTCGGACATGCAGGCGTGGTGGAACAGGCTGTCTTCGCAACTGCGGCAGCGGCCCGAGTGTGAGCCGTGGCTAAACGCACAACAGACACGGGAGCTGCTGGACATGCTGGCGGACTCGACGGAGCTGGGCGCCGGCTCGTACGGCACTGTGTTCGGCCAGCGGGGGTGCGGCATCGCCGTTAAGCTGACGTTCGACCCCGACGGGGAGCAGGAGAAGGGCCTGAGAATCGGCGCCCAGCACGGCGTCGGCTGCCAGCTGGTGTCCAAGCTGGGCCTGAACGCCGCGACGTTGTTCAGCTACAAATGCCAACAGCGGGACCTGCGGGCCGCGATCGCGCGCACGTGCGCGCACTTCAGGCGCTCCGGCAACGACCTCGCCCGCTGGAAC
Source organism: Paulinella micropora (assembly GCA_019918135.1). NCBI lineage: Eukaryota > Cercozoa > Imbricatea > Euglyphida > Paulinellidae > Paulinella > Paulinella micropora. The sequence continues at coordinate 8,381 of WBZZ01002637.1, read as the reverse complement.
GGCTTCTCGGCCCTGGTGCTGGAGCGGCTGGATACGGATCTGCAAAAGTTTCTGGATTCCTGCACGCTGAAGAGCGCGGACTTGTGCACACAGGTGCTGGAGCCAGTCCTTAGCCGTCTCAGGGCCCTGAGCAGGCTGCGGTGGTTCTTCCACGACGCCAAACCCTCCAACATCCTGCTAGACGTGAATGAAGACAACGTCGTCAACAGGGTGCTGCTGGGCGACCTGGACCTGGGCTGCCTGTCCAAGCTGAAGCCGGGCCCCGACTACGGGGACGCGCTGGTAGCCTACGTGGCGTCCGTCAGCCCCGACGCGCTGACGGCGGCAACGTCCCAGCTGAGCGGTTGGGACGCGAACAGGTTCTGGAAGGCCTGGCGCCTGGCGGTCTGCTTCTTCATCGAGGGGCTTGGCAGTGACGGCGGCCGCTACTGGCGCCTTTACGCGCTGTCGCAGTTGAGCCTCCCGGAGAAGGCCGTCCTGTGCGAGGTGGCGCGCGAGCCAGCTGTGTGCTTTACAGGCACGGACACCGACAGGCTGCGCGTCGCGCTCGGGATGAACAGGCCCGAACAGGAGCAGGAGCTGCTTGCGCACCTCTCCGGCGACGCCCAGAAGCCCGTGCGGACCTTGCGTGAGGCCCTGCGCCTGCGCGGCCCCAGGCACCTCACGCTTTACGTGCTAAGCTGGCTGGCCAAGCGCCGGCGCGACCCCGTGGACAAGTCGGTCAGAGTGCTGCGGTGGGCGCTCGGGACCGCGCGTTGTAACGGGGTGCTGTACGCGGTAGTGGCCGCGCGCCTAGCGGGCCTGACCGGCTGGCCCCTCCCCACGACACAATGACTTTTTGCCGCCGCCCTTTTCTCTCTCTCGGCCGCCTACTCCCCCCGCCCCCTTCAAACAACCCAAGCCGCACACTCTTTTTTTGCTCCCCCCCCCCTCCCCTGTATTTCTCTCCAAAACCATCTCCATCCCCTCCCCCCCCCTCGCTCGTCCCGTCCAAAGTCCTTCCCGTGCTGGCACCCAAAAGAGTGCGCGGCTTGGGGATATTTGTATTTCTTATTAATAAATGTACTAGTAAAAAAAAGAATTACAAGGCTTCAACGATTTAGCCGGCCAGCAGGAAAAAGAAAAAAACATGGCTGCACCAGACGGGGCAGATGAGGTCGTCAAGTTCGCCAAGGACTTTAGGAGGCTGCACGTTCGTTCCGCCGCCTGCAAATCCTCCAAATGCGTCTTTGTTTCTGAAATCAACAGAGACTCTGAGCATCTGTACGACCCTTTCCTTAAGACCCTGAAATTTATTTACAAGAACTGGGCCAAGGTCGTGAAGCTTTACATCCTGAACTTTGCGCTGGACAAGGTTCCGTACCCGCCCTGGTACACGGCCCTGGCCACGGCCTTTAGCTACTTCGATTGTCCGTGCCCCGTCAACACCAGCAACATGTCGTACGTCAGTGACTTGACGGGGATGGCACGGGACCCCGACAAAGTCCGCAGCCTAAACGAACTCGATCTGGAGGTACGTGTTTTCCAGGGCGCTCTGGCCACGAGCGGCACCGTGTTCGGCCTCGTGAAGGACGTGCTGAAGAATAATGCCAGGGCTAGGCATTCCCTGCAGGACGCCCTTGACAAGACTAAAGCCCTCAGGCAAAGGAGGCTTCCGGACTCGGGAGGTTGTAGCCCACAGATCCGGGCACTGCTCAAAGCCGACGTCGTCAGAAAGCCCAAGAGCAGCGACGACGTTTCGTGGTCCCTGCTTATGCAAACGCTGGTACAAAAGTTAATCGCGCGCGCGACCGGCCCCGTCGGCGCGACCGGCGCGACGGGCCCCAGAAGCTCTAGGTCCGCGAGGCTTGTTTTCTTCCAAATGCCTTTGCGTACCCTTTTGTACACTTTCTTTTTGCACGCTGCTGTCTGTGCAGGACCAAGAGCCCAGCGCCGCCGCCGCCGAGGCAGCGCGGCCTGCGCGGGAGCGTCAATTCGTGCTACATCCGCGCGCTGATGCAGTGCCTGAGCTGCGCTTTTGCTACGCGTGTGGTTCTTGGCGAGACGACAAGAAGGTGCAGGATTCAGGATTGCGTGGCCTGTGCCATTTCGAACTTGAGCGATTATGTCCAGGGCAACACGCAGGTTCCTGCAGAGGACGACGTTGATTTCAAGTGCCTAGAAGAGGCATCCCGGCACCAACGTGACCCCGATGACCCGGAGCAAGCCTTGCTCTTCATCTGGCAGAAGATGCAAGAGCAATTAAAAGGCAATACCAGAAATCATGCTTCAATGCAGAATTCGAAGCAAAGCTGGTTTCGTGGTTTGATCTTTTATGAATGTAAAGCTTGTGAAAAACTACTTCCAGAACAGTTGACAGCTGGCCGGCCCTGATTGGCGACGACGCGCACTGCGGCCCTCTCAGCGTAACGTGCCAAAAAAGAGGGCAGGACCTAAAAGAACTTTTCACGCAACTTGTGTCTACGCAAAGTATGGCAAGAAAAGACAACCAGAAACCGGTGCGGCACAACGACTATGAGGGCAAATCGAGTTGCCCGGGCTTAGTAGAGCTCGGGGCAGGTATGCTCTGCCCAAGAGACCAACGCACCGCGAAATAGTACGCGATGGTCTGGTTTAACCCAGAGAAACGCATCAACCCCCCGCTCACAAAGGAAGAATTCACGGTCACGTACACTCTTGGCAAAAAAGATAAGGAAGAAGATCCAGAAGAAATCACGTTTCGACTTCTGGCTATCCTGGTGCATCACGACGACCTCCTAGAAGGCCATTACACTGCGCTCCGCAGGAGAAATGACGATTGGTGGAACGCTAATAATACCGTAGTGACAAAAGTCGAGAACTTTGAGGAGGTACTGAAATTGGCGGCAGGTCCGGGTTCACGGGTGCGGATGGTCATCTTGGAGAAGGTGTGGAAAAAAGCCCCCTCCGTCCCAACCAAATAAATGTTAAAACAAAGGGCGGGAAATGGGGGAAGGCCGCCCTGTGCAATTTCCAACCAAAACAATCTGCCCCATTTCCCGCACGCCCTCATCAAGAGTGAGAGAGCGAAAATACATTAAAAAGAAAATCTTTTGGCGATGCTAGTGCTTTTCCGGGCAACGGCGGCCTCTTCCGACGGGTCGCACGTGGCAGTCATCAAGGACTACTGGCAGAGCCAGCACAACCTGACGCACAACCTCGCGTTGCCGCCGCACCAGCGCGCCACGGCGTTCTCGGTCCAGCCCTTTGTTACTTTCCCGGACTGCCCGTTCGTCCGGCTCGTGGGCGCTCTCACACCGGAGTACAACCGGGAGAATCTACGGTGGCGCTACTTCGGACCAAAGACGCGCGCGGCCCGGGAGGTGTCGTACGACGGCTTCACCTTTGTCAGCAGCCGCGTGTGGCTGCGGCAACAGGACTGGGAGCGCGCTGTGCTGGGCTTCGAGGTCCAGTGCCGGGGGCCCCCGGCCTGCAGTCTTAACTACACGCCCGTGGTGGTGTGCACCACGGGCTACGCCACCGTGGGCGGCTTGGGCCTCGGTGCTCTGCTGCTGCTAGCCACCAACCTAGCGTTGGTGCTGTTGTTTTGTCGTGCCAAGGCTGCGGTCTGTGCTTGGCACCTGCCCGCTCTGTGCCTGGGCTCCGTTTCCACCATACTAGCCATTGTGGCAATAACGCTGTGGGCCCAGCACGACGTCGTGTACACACTCTAGCTAATCTGCCCCTTTCAAATACCCCTGCAAAAAAACAGCTTTTTTTTATTTGCTTAGCCTGCCATTTTTTTCGGTTCTCTTCGAAAAAATAAAGTCTTTTCTTTGGGGGCGAGAGAGTCAGGGCTTGCCCCTAAACGCAGCTATGCGCACTATGGCCACCACAAATTTTTCCACGTCCTCTACCTCCAGCGTGTTGTTACGCGCCTCTCGCATCACGTCTTTTAGCTCACTAACCCTGTAGCATCCTGAAGAGGCAGTTGGTACGAGGAGGCGCGACCCCGTAAATTCAGGCAGCCATTGGCTTTTTTGGTTGTCCAGCCTGGCTGGGTTAAGCGGTTGTAGATAGTACGCGGCGGTGGTGCAGGCCCCGTACACAAAGTCATTGTCTTGTCTCCGCACGACATAACAACGTCGAACCACCATTGAGCACAACGCGTGAGGGCATCCTGGTGTTTTCTGAGTATGTCGTAAATGCAATCGAGCAGATGCAGAGTAACAGCCTTTGGCAGCCACCGCAGGCTGTTGGCCAGCATGCTGACCAGGTTCGAAAGCTTTAGAAAAGTTCGTCGTGCCTCTGCTGGAAATCTGGCTTCGGGCTGGATGCGGAGGAAATAGAACGGCTCCGCGTCCAGCAGCATGAGGTGCTGGTCAGAAAGACGGTACGCCACGTTTGCGGGTTTGAAGTCTGCAAATTCTAACCCTGCGTTGGACAGAAGTTCAGTAGTTTGTCGAGGAAGACAATAATCTTTTGGTTCAAACCAGGCACTTGTGGTACCTTGTTGTTCAGAAGGTGCTCTAAGTCAACGTGGCCACCAGCGCTAGTACCCACAATATAATCCATGATGACATAGACGTTTTGCCCGGCCCTGTCGGTGGCCAAGCGTTCCTTTGTATCTATCTCTTCCGAGTCCTTGCAGATTTGCAGGCAGCCGTAGATCTTGGGTGCCATTTCGCCATGCCTGAACAAGTACGACTGCAACTGGATGAAATCCACTAGGTCGCCTAGCAAAGGGTTCTTCAGGTTGGCGGGCTTGTGGCGCTTGGGCAGCCTCTTCAGCACTAGCTTTTGATCTTTCAACAGAAGAACTTCACCGTCATTAGCGTCTTTCTTTTTACTTTTTTTGGTGTTAGTTCTTGTGGCTCGTAAAGTCGATACAAGTCTCCCCGCCGGATGGCCAGGAAGAGGAGGCCCTCGGGAAAGGCTTGCTTGAGTTCCCGTTCCAAGAAATTGCAGTCGCGCTGCTTTTTTGTCAGAGCTGCTAAATGGTCCGGCCAAGGCCGTTGGCCAGACCGCTTGTGGTTGATGACATAGTAAGCAAAGGGCCGCCAGCGCAGGACCCTGCACTGCAGTTTCCTCGGGCCTAGGTTGGGTTTTTGCACTAGGGTTCGGCACTGTGTGCACCGGAAGGCGTGTTGCAGCCCAAACTTCTCAATAAGCGTCGCCCGGTTCTGGGCTACCGTGACAACTTTGCCATCGCCGCTCATTTTTAGAGACATATAGGGCGAGGGAGGCGGGTGGGGGGGGGGGCACAAGAGCAGACAAAACCGAAGAACGAGAACGGGCGGGAGGGAAGAGAGGAGAGGGCGGCGGAACCGGAGAGCAAAAAAAAGACGGAGAAGAAAAAAAAGGGAGCAAAAGGCTTTGTCTAATCGACCCCGGCGTTTTCCCTCCATTCGCTCTAACCTTGGCTCCTATTGCCGGTGTAGGGAGAAGAGAGAGTAGGGCGCGGCGTTTGGGCAGGGAAAGTAGTTTCCTTGGCCCGCCTTTCCCTCCCGACCCACCTTTCCCCCCCCCCCCTTCCTTCTCCCTCCCGATCCACCTTTCTGTTTCTGGCCGGTAGTGCGGCCCCCCCCCCCCGCGCCTCGTACCTTCTCGGAAACCAAAAAACGATAAGTACGGGGATGCGGGGGGGGGGGGGGGACAAGAGGCGGGGGGGGGGGGTAAGGAATAGGCGAGAAGAGGCAAGGAGCTAGCAGAAAGGAAGGTAGTTTTACTTCTTGCCGCGCGTTGACCTTTTGCCAATTTTTCCCCATTTCCTCCGTTTTCCCTTTGTTTTTGAATAGCCCCTACCGAGGGATGCCCCGGCGCAGGTTGAGCCGTGTGCAGGAGGAGGCGGTCGAGTACTGCGTCAAGCACCGCCGAGTGTTGCTAGCGCTGGCCCCGGGCACGGGCAAGACGGCGATCGCGCTGACGGCGCTGAGCCGCACACGGCAGGAGAGTTTGCCCGCGCTGATCCTGAGCCCCACCAGTAACTGCAGCCACTGGATTAAGGAAGCAGAGCGTTGGCTTGGCATGCGGCACCGGCCCGAGGCGTACCAGGGCCAGGCGGTAACGGGGCAGACCACACACCTGTGCCTGATCGGCAGCGGCCAACAGAGGTTTCCCGTGCCCGGGGCGCTGATCTACGTGATGTCTTACCAGATGGCGCTGAGCCTGTACAAGCAGGGCAGGCTGCAAGCGGGGTTGCGCGCCGCCATCCTAGACGAAAGCCACGTGCTGACGAACATGCGTTCGCAGACAACGCTGATGACGCACAGCCTGTTCCAGCAAGCGCTCGTGCCGATGTGCCTGTGCCTGACGGGGACTCCGGCCAACCGCACAGTGCAGCTGTGGCCGCAACTGACGCTGCTGTGCCCCGACGGGCTGCGCGCGCGGGGGCTGACGTACAGCCGGTTCGTGCTGCGGTACTGCGCCGGGCGCCAGGTGCAGCGGGGCTACGACCGCGCGGCGCGCAAGCCGCTGTTCGTGCTGGACGCCGCTGGCAGCTCTAACCTAGCGGAGCTGTGCAAACTCCTGGCACAGTTCTGCCTGTTTACCAGGGAGGCGTCGAGCGCCGAGGAGGGCGAACTGGTGCCGGCGAACGGCGTGGCGGCCGGCGCGCAAGGAGAATTCACGTACGAGCGCCGGGTTGTCATCCTGAAGCCGGCGGCTGCGGACGCGGAGCGGCTGGACGCGCTGTGGCGGCACGACGTCAGCAGCCTGCCGAGCCTGGAGGCTCAGCTAGGCGCCCAAGAGGTTGTGGACGTGAAGGAGGCGGAGGCGGTGCTGTCGTCGTACGGCGGCCTGCCGCTGGAGCTGCCGCCGCAATCTGTGGCGCCGCCGCCACCCAAACGACGGCGTTTCCAGCGGCACCAGGACGCGCAGCCCGAGCTCTCGCGGCTGCTACTGTTCAGCCGCTGCTACGACGAGTCCAAGAAGGTCAAGCAGCGGCTGTCACACGCGTTCTTTGAGCGCGAGGTCGAGCCCCTGCTGCGGGACAGACATTTGGCCCACAAGGTGCTGCTGTTCTGCGAGAACCAGGACACGTGGGAGCTGCTGCAGCAGTGGTTGGCTGTGTGGTCGCACAAGCGCCGGCCGCACAAGTACTTCGTAGCCATCAACGGCACCACGCCGCAGGCCAAGCGCGCGGAACTGGTGGCGCAGTTCCAGGACGACGGCGCTGCCGGGCGGCGGTGCTGAGCATCCGCGCGGCCGGCAGGGGCTAAACTTGCAGGCGGCCAACCACGTGTTCTTCGTCCAGCTGACGTGGTCCGGCGGCGACCTGCTGCATGCCGAGCGCAGGCCTGCCGCAAGGGCAGAAACGGCACGTCCGGATCTGCATCCTGTTGCTGGACACTTTTATAGAACGCAGGCAGTGGGCGCTGAACATGGAGAAAGTCACTAACCAGACCACGTTCCTGCGCCGGCCGGCCGTAGCGAACCAGCTGCAGACCGACCACCGACCACGAGTTTTTTGTTTGTGCTTAAACAAATTTCAAAGTGTTGTGTAAGAGCCTTTTGTGTGTTTGCAAGCGCAAATTCGGAACTTGTCCTAAGGTTAGTTTTCAAAAAAGAATAATAAACCAAACTGTTTTTATTTTTAGAACCAGGCTCGCCCGCGCCCCCTCATTTCCGTGCCAGCTCAGACCGACCGTACAAGCGACAGGTGTTTTCGTTAGCCATTGTGCGAGTGGAGGCTACTTTGCAGTGCGCCGCTTCTCTTTTCGCTGCTTTTTTGTTCTCTGTATTCTCGTAGGTAACAGTTCGTCAATGATAAGGCGAGCTAAGTCTTTGGGATACACCTCTGCTACTTTTGCCAATACTCCGGAGACCTGAAACACGAGCCGCAAAGCTTTCTGACCTCGGGAAGCTGGCGCAAGATTGTGGTGACCCCGTACTTGAAGCCGATGCAGTCGGTGTAGTGCAGCAAAGGCTCTGCAGCAGACACGAAATAATCTCTAGATAAGAAGGCTAAGATCCGATTCCTTTTGACGCGGTTCACACCCCGAAACCGGAAATACTCCCAGACGTACTCCCAGGCCAAACCTGAGTCGAATCGAGAACGCTGCGAAATATCCTCGAGGTTCATGGTGACAAGTGACAAGACATACGCTTTGTACAGGAAGACTATCTCCATCTCATTTTCTTCCAAGTTGTAGCCTGTAAGCAGGGCGTCCGGATATATGCCTAGTTCGTGGAATTCAAAGTAATCAACCCACGCGTTGCTTGCGCCGTCGCCAACACGTCTTCGTCGTAGTCACGGCGCTCGTGAATTTGTTTCTTCAGCTCTTTCATTGCGGTCTCCCCAAAGGTCTCGTTCAAGACTTTGGTTACGTGATGACCCAGTAGTTGTCGAGCAGCGCTTCCGTCGTCCGGCTGCAGACTTGCCTCCTGATGACGCCATTGTCGACAACCTGCATCAGGTTGAA
>WBZZ01002636.1:107500-136828 GCA_019918135.1 Paulinella micropora | reverse complement strand
TGTCTGATGAAGATTTTCAAGAGGCGGCGCGGAAAATATTGGAAGAAGGAGTAGGCACGGAGAAGGAGAAGGAGCTTTTAAAAGCCAAATTAGAGGCGAACAAGGAAATTTTTGACCCTCCACATGCAGGTGGTGTCAAGCCTGAAGATTTCACTGCGGTTATTTACAAAATACCGGGTGCGGAGCCGTCACCGGCACCACGAAGGGCGAATTTGAGTATACATGAGGCGAAGATAGCGGAGGAGCTAGCAAGACAGCTGCTCAATGAGGACTTTATTGAGAGATCAACATCCTCAATAGTCTCACAACCGAGAATAGTGCCGAAGCCAGGAGGAGAATGGCGCCTGACAGTTAACTATGCTCGTGTTAACAAGGTGCTGGAGGAAGAGAGAAATCCTCTCCCGACATTAGAAGAAGGAAGGAGAGTACTGCGGAATGCAAAATTCTATTCGGTCATTGACCTTAAGAATGGCTTCTGGCAGATACCACTGGAGGAAAAGTCCAGATGGCTGACGGCGTTTGTGGTGGGTATGGAAATATATCAATGGAAAGTGCTTCCGATGGGCCTCAAGCAAGCCCCAGGACTTTTCCAGAAGGCGATGCAGAAGATGTTGAGCAGTCAGTACGATGATTTGTCTGACGGTGGCTTTATGAGAAGGCGGGGACAGAAGGCGGGAGAATATGCATTTTGCTATATCGATGACATTATCGTATACTCTAACACAATGGAGGAGCATATCGATCATTTGTCCGATATATTCAGGCGCATCGGAGCTTTTGGCCTGAAGTGCAATCTAAAGAAGTGTCAACTTGCCAAGACGAGTGTGACATACTTAGGGTACGAGATCTCCCATAATCGAGTCTCGATATCCAAAGAGAAGAGGGAGGAGATTATGAATCGACCGATACCGAAGAACCGCACTGAATTGCACTCATTCCTTGCGATGGCGCAATACTATAGCCAGTTTATACCCGATTGGGGTGCAACACGGGCTAAAGTGGAGAAAATGATAGATTTTGGAGACTTTGAGAAGTGGGACGAAGAGGCTTTGCAAGCGTTTCATGCGCTCAAAGATCTCATTTACAAAGACCCGAAAGACGGAGGACTGGTGTTAACGATGCCCGACTTTACGAAACAATTCGTAGTCGATACAGACGCATCTAAGTTTGCGATTGGGGCTGTATTACAACAAGAGGATGAGGAGAAGAAATTACGCCCAATCATGTTTATTAGTAGGAAGTTGTGTGCGGCGGAGAGAAACTATTGCACAAGGCAAAGAGAGGCGTTGGCGGTAGTATGGGCCCTCAAGAGGCTCAGAGAGTATTTGTGGGGAGGACCTCAATTTACTGTCAGAACTGATCATCATAACCTGTTATGGTTGATGAATCATGAACAGACGGGACGGCTGGCGCGGTGGCAAGCGTTCTTGTCTTGTTTCGATTTTACAATGGTCCATCTACCGGGAAAGCGAAATGTGGTCGCTGATAGCCTCTCTAGGCTAGAGTTTAACTCAGAAGTATCGGCGTTGGTGTCCACGGTGGAGATGGAAGACTTGTCCACTGACAAGGTGTATGAGGTCAGCCACATTGAGGCGATGGAGATGGCGAGTGGAGTCCGATATGACCGCACAGGTCTACGGTACAGTCCACAAGGCCCGGATCACGGGATATGTTGTGAGCTACATACCCAGGAGGACGCTGAGTGGTCATATGAGGTATATGAGAATGCGAAGGCGAACATAAGAGAGGAAGAGGAGACGCAGGAAGTTTATGCGGAGCCTCCTCAAGAGCGGAGAAGTGACCTAGACGATGACCCGGAAAGAATCGGGGTACGGCTAGAAGATGGTACTATCCATATAGCCTCGCCTACCGCATGGAGGCAACAGCAGGCTCAAGATCCGGAGTTTAAAGAACTGATACAGTTATATCAGAACCCGGATGAGCTACGGATGACGAAAGCGATCAAAGATCAGATGAAGGAGATGGGATGGAGAGATGGTCTACTGTGGTACAAGGGCCTTCACGGTCGCTATGCGTCACAGCCGGACAAATGGACCCTTTGGGTACCGGAGAGTCTGAGACGATTTATATTTGTCGCAGCCCACAATTGCCCACTTTTGGCGCATCCGGGTCGACAACGAACTCATATGTTCGTAGCGAGGCGATTCTGGTGGAAGAAGATGAAGGAGGAGATAGATCAGGCGGTGGATGCATGCATCCCGTGCAAGATAAACAAAACACCACTGAAGGCAAATTTGGCCTGATTGGCGAATTTCCTCTTCATGCGGGGATGTTTGAGTTTATACACATTGATCATGTGGGACCTTTCCCAGAATCGAAGGATGGTTACAAATACCTCCTTACGGCTATTGACAGAGCCACCAACTATGTGTGGATCATCCCTGTCAAAGACGTTACCGGCAAGACGACGGCCGAGGCGCTGATCGATAGGATCATCTCACAGATCGGAGTACCAAGAAAGATATGTTCTGATCGAGGCTCGGACTTTAATAACGATGTCATCGACAAACTATCTAAGTATTACGGGATGAAATGGCAATATGTTACTGCCTATAACCCGCGAGCAAATGGGAAAATCGAGCGGGTACACAGACCCCTCAAAGCCTCGCTAAAGATGTATTGCACGAAGAAGGAGAATCAAAGAGCATGGGTCGAGGCAGCACCATCATTTGCGTTTGCAATGAACTGTCTACCCTCTACGGCGTTAGGAGGCTCGAAGAGCTCAATCTCGCCATATCAGTTAGTATATGGGCGTGAGCCTGATATCCCGACTTCGCTCCTTCACCCAAAAGACACTTGGGCGGATGCGGATGAGTTGTTTGGGATGAGACTTAGAGTGAAGATGGAGGCGGAACAAATAGTCAGGGCGCATAGAGAGGCGGAGCGCCGAAAGACTGATGCTGAAGGGGTGCGACAAGCGCACTTGGATCAGATCAAGTTCCAGGTCGGGGATATTGTACTATTGTACCATCCTCAAGTCCCGAAGGGAGTCAGCTCTAAGCTGTTCACTCACTGGAAAGGACCTTATCAGATTATGGAACAGACGGGACCTCTGAATTACAAGATCAGGGGTAGAGGGAAGGTGCAAATTGTGAATGTAAGAAGGCTGATTAAGTATGATCCCTTCTTACTGGAAGATGAATCCGTTGAGGAGGCGTTAAAACGGATGAAGGATGATTTCAAAGAGGTGCCGCCCATCCACAAGGAGGCTGGCATAGACCAAGACGATGCTTATCGGGCACCGATAGCTGGAGAGTGAGGTGGAAAGAAGGAGAAGACTGACCGCATAAGCGCGGTGGGGACTCAGTCTAAGTCTCCGCGAGAGCATAGCGGAAAGAAGGAGAAGATCACAGAGGCGCAGCTAAGGAGAGCGCGGAATGATCTTATCAACGACCAACCGAGGAAGGCGATGAGGTCGATGAGATCAAAGGACGTCCACCAGGAGGAGGAGGGGACGGACACTGACCCAAACGCGGGCAACGTTGAGATTGTCCATGAGCGATGGAAGGAAGGCGATGCGATAGCAACCATCGCATGGGTGAAAAATGTTTTCTATCTGATGAGACCAGCGGAACAACATGTCGCTGATGACACTCTCTCAGACTTATACTTGATGCGGGTCGTGGCGGTCCCACGACAGATGCGTGTCACACGGACACTCAAAATATCATCAGCCGCAAAGATAGTACAACCGATACTCCAGTTCTGGAGAAGTATGGACCCGGTTGAGGTTCCAAAGGCAAGACATTATCTGCCAGTATATAAAGACGCAAAAAGTCTCGAGACATGGGATGATACAATTACTCCCAGAGACAAGGATTACACTGCGTGGACCATTCAGACACTGCCAAGAGGAGTGCTTGATGTCCCTTTTGAATTATCGTTGGGCGGAATGCCTAATAAGATCTGGGACATTCTCGAACAGTCAAAGTTCGATCTGACTTTTGTTGGTGGTCCTCCACCAGGCAAAGAAATCCGCGCCAGACGACGAAGGCAGTGACAAAGAAACTATTTTTCTTTATGCGTCTCAAATAAACTGATTGATTGCCCACGGCGTATCATGATTTGATCATGCATCATCAGTTATCAATATGAATATTAAAAAGACTCATTGATATAACTTGGCATTCGATCGCAACATACGAGTGCGAAAGGTCGATCGACGATGATACTACACCGTATACGGGGATCGCTAGTGTATTGAGCGATGGTGTTCCCGGGTATGACCCTTTCCAAGTCCTGGGATGATGTTCTCGAAAATGAAATGTTCTCTGAAACTTTCATTAAATTATTTTTTACGATAGATTATATACTGTCGTACCTGAGCACGGTCAATCTCTACTTGTGTCGGTATATCGCAGGGTCGGGTACATACACCTCGACTTCGGATATAGCTATTAGGACTGGCCCCCTAATACTATATCATAGGATATCCGCCTTATACAAGGGTATGTCATTAAAAAAGACAATGTACTTACGATCTCCCTGTGAATGATAATAATAATAATGATAATGATAAGAAGAAGAAGGAGATCAAAGGGGGAATCGTACTACAGCACCACGTTGCTTGTATTTTTTATTAATAGTACGTTTGTTCTTGACATACTGCCGAAAAAAAATTGAGGGGAAGGAGTTCAAAATTTACAAGAAAGGCTAGAGAATCCGCTTTGACGTGCCGTATGAGGATATATTTATCGTCTCTTAGCGTCTATCCGTGGGTCGATGCGCTGTGTGGCATGACTCCATAGCGCATACTATTTGCAGAAAGAAATCAGAAAGTGTATGACGAAAATGCTATTTCCGTCATAAAATCTGGAGGGGGTACTGTAGGCATCACCCCCCGGATAGCCGGTAAAAAATACCTTTTCCTGGTGACAGGTGCACCAGCTTGTTTTTCAGTATTATTTGTCCGGATTGGACCTGATGCCATTTTATTCCTGGTCTGTTGCAGTTTTCCTTTTTGGCTTCACTGAGCTAATACAACGAGACATCATTCTCATTCTTGAGGACTGTGTTTGGTTGTATTACCGACTTTTTACGAGCTATCGTTGGGGGCATTACAATAATAATAATAATAATAATAATAATAATAATAATAATAATGTGTATGTATCTCCTGCCATTTGCTGAGCCAAAATGCCATGTGCATCCAGTCCTCCATTCCATAAGGAAAGTCTCCACACCAATCGGTGGAATAAAGGAAGTGACTGCATAGAACATTACTCTAGGAGCTTTATACCAATCAGCCCATTGAAAAGGAAATAATAATAATAATAATAATAATAATAATAATAATAATAATAATAATAATAATAATAATAATAATAATAATAATAATAATAATAATAATAATAATAATAATAATAATAATAATAATAATAATAATAATAATAATAATAATAATAATAATAATAATAATAATAATAATAATAATAATAATAATAATAATAATAATAATAATAATAATAATAATAATAATAATAATAATAATAATAATAATAATAATAATAATAATAATAATAATAATAATAATAACAATAATAATAATAATAATAATAATATAATAATAATAATAATAATAATAATAATAATAATAATAATAATAATAATAATAATAATAATAATAATAATAATAATAATAATAATAATAATAATAATAATAATAATAATAATAATAATAATAATAATAATAATCATAATAATAATAATAATAATAATAATAATAATAATAATAATAATAATAATAATAATAATAATAATAATAATAATAATAATAATAATAATAATAATAATAATAATAATAATAATAATAATAATAATAATAGTGCTTCTCTGTCAATGGCTGATGCATTTCTGCACATGCGCCTCCATCGTCTCACCCGTGAGGGGAGTACGAAGAATTGACGATAAGCTCTAATGACACCCCCGCAAGGGCAGTTCCAACACTTCCAGATGGGCCGGTATGTTCAATGAAAATACTGGTCCAGACGGATCGGTATGTTCAATGAAAATACTGGTGGCACCGACAATAATAATAATAATAATAATAATAATAATAATAATAATAATAATAATAATAATAATAATAATAATAATAATAATAATAATAATAATACTGATAACAATAAAATTTGTGGCTGAATGCAAGTGATGATCACTAATATACTAGTGATGGTCACTGCTACAATAGTGATGATCATTATAATATTAGTGTTCATCACTAACGGATAAGTGATGGTCACTTAGAGTTTAGTGATGGTCACTTATAGAGGTCAGTGATGGTCACTTAGACATTTGTGATGGTCACTAATATACTGGTGATGGTCACTAATATACTAGTGCTGTGCTGCTAGTGCAGAAATACACCTTGCAGTCTGTACGGGGAGTCCACCCGGAGCTGCATATCGTCGTACTGGCAGCAGGCGGTGAGTTCGAATACGGGGATCCAGGACTGTGCGCTTTTGGCTTTGAAAATGAATTCATCTGTGAAAATCATGTGATAGTCCAGATATACAAGTACAGCAGGTGGCCCATGCAGAACGGGCAAAAATTGAAGGGTGCTTAGCCTTTTGACAAAAAAGCTAAGGATAACAGTCTATGTGGAGAAGTGGTTTACAGTTGGCCTGGCTGGGACACACACACGAAGCCACAATATTTGAAAATGATCAAGCAACAGCTTCAAGAGTTTGTACTGGCAGCATCTGCAACGGCAAGGCCATGCAAAGTCAGATATCCAAAGGAAAGAATGCAGACGGTCGCAACGCAACGTGCCAAGCCCCCGAAGATTGATACTAAAAAACCTAGTTATATGTATGTTGACCTAGTAGGAGAGAAAGAGAATGTAGCAAACGTTCCAAAAGTTCTAACAGGAAGGAAACGAAGCGGTAAGCCAAGTGAAAAGCAGGCAGAAATGATCGCCAGGAAATGATCGCCAGGACAGGTTGACAGGTTTCTTTGATCACTATTACTGTGTAGTGGCTATCACTACATGATTAGTGATGATCACTACATTTTTTAGTGACTTACTGACAGCCGAAAGCAAAAAACCTAAGTAGGTTTTTTGCATTCGGGTATCGGGAAGTCACAAAAAATGTAGTGATCATCACTAATCATGTAGTGATAGCCACTACACAGTAATTAGTGATTATCACTAAGCGTGTAGCTGTAATCACTAATTTTTTTGTAGTGATGAGTACTATGACTGTAGTGACTGTCACTTAAGTAATTATTGTGGCGATGGCTCACTACAACTAAAGTCACTGCTACCAGCCAAATATAGTGATGAGAACTAAATAACTGTAGTTCCCATCAATCCCAAGAGTAGTGATGGGCACTACAGTTGTTTAGTGGTCATCACAAACAACAGTTAGTGACTGGCACTACATATTTAGTTATCATCACTAATAGCAACTAGTGATCATCACTACATCCTGTTAGTGATGAGCACTACATTTGTTTAGTGATCATCACTAACAGGATGTAGTGATGAGCACTACACCAGTAGTGATGAGCACTACATTTACAGTGATAATCAGTAACAGGACGCAGTGATGAGCACTACGATGTTGTAGTGACTATCACTACCTTTTGTTAGTGAAGATCACTACACCACTGTCGTGCTCATCAGTACATATCATTACTTAGTTAGTGATGAGCACTACGAAAATGTAGTGATCATCACTACCAACTTTTTTGTTTAAACTAATTTGTTTAGTGATAGGCACTATCTTTTCTAGTGATCGGCACTACGTTTCGTTGATTTATTAAATTTTTTGCTTCCTCAGTACTATTCAGTGACTAGCAAGTGATGTGCACTCATGTTGTAGTGATTGTAGTGATGTGCATTCATATTGTAGTGACAATCACTACAGACACATGCAAGATATATTAAAAAACTTTTGCTAGTGACAGTCACTAATTTGTTAGTGATTATCACTAGATTTTTACTGATGCATAATTCCAAAAATTGTAGTGATTCTAGTGATGATAACTATATTTTTTTTGTGATTATCACTAATTTTTTTTAATTTTTGAAAAGTCGAGTTCTAGCAGTGCTTGCTAGTGACAATCACTAAATATGTAGTGACTGGCACTCACTTTTTAGTGATAATCACTTATTAAGTGATCATAATTAAAATCAATAACTTGTGCGTAACGGTAGACGGTTAAAACAGGAAACACTTCAATTTTCAGTTAGTGCTCATCACTACCTCGGTAAGTGATGAGGGAGAATCTAGGGTCAAGCGTAGTGATTGCATTGAAATCACTACATTCAGAATACAGGAGGCAGTAGTGATGATCACTAACATAATTTTTATCTTATTTTAAGTGATCAAGCACTAACTTTTTTAGTGATGGATCACTAAAAAAATTTACTGCTCATCACTAAAAAAAGTTAGTGATGGTATTAAGTACTTGTAGTGATATCACTAGTAGTACAGTTCAATGTTTCTAGCTCTATAGTGCTTACATTAATTACGTATACATTATAATTAAATTCAAAATTTTAATTATAATTTAGCTTTGAATTTGTAACCTGTATTTTTAAATTTATTAAATAAAATATATAGTTATAATTACTAGGTAAAAATACAAACAATCTCTAGAATCTGTCAAGCATTGAAATTTCAATAGTAGTATAGGGTCGCACTTTGGCACACTTTTTCGATGCATTTGAAGCACACAAACCACACAAGGAGCCGTTATTGTGTTTTGAGGCTACCTATTCTCTCTAAGTTCAAAACAACAATTTCATTAAAATCTCTCTTATTATGAATTTCGTTCTATTTTCCGACATGATCAGACTTTCACTCATGATTGAATTATGCGGTAATGCGGTACCGCGGTACCGCGCACTCTAAGGTTTAGGTGGTTTTCTGTTTCTATTTCCTTTTCTGTTTTTTTGCGGTGTGTGGTTTTAAGTTTTTCCATTTTTCCTGATCTGGACATTCATTATTTCGTCTATCTAGTTGCAGACAGACAAAAGAAAGAAAAACGGCTACCTATTGATATTTGAAAGCCGACCGCTACGCTTGTCGTTTTCAAACATCGTTAAAATTTTTTTTTAAATTATTTTAAAGAAATAAAATATTTGTATTATATATAGAGAGAAATGACAACATTGAAAATTTACAAAATCTTTAATGCTGAAGACCAAACCGACAAGGAATATTACATTGGAAGCACAATTCAAAAAAGATTATCAAGCAGGTTCAGTCATCATAAATTACTATGCAAGAAAGGAATTAATAGACAGTTATACAATCATATGAAGAATAAAGGACTTCAAAATTTTAAGTGTGTTTTAATTCACGAGGAAGTAATTGAAAATTACAACATTGATAAACAAAGGGCGGCTGAACAGAAATATATAGATGAATTGAAACCTACATTAAATTTAAATAATGCTATTGGTCCTAATATTACTGATGGAACAAGAGCACGGCATAAATTTGATGAACGAGAATTTAAAGATGAGAACGAAAGGAAACGAATTGAATATCAAAAACAATACCACAAGCAATATCATAAACAATATTATGAAAAAGAAAGTAAAAAAGTTAGAGAGTATCAAAAGCAATACTGGGTAATAAACAAAAACATTTTAAATTGTAAGCAAAAAGAGAGGTTTGATAAAATAAGAGAGAGTAAAACATATTATTGCGAGTTATGTAATTTTATAGGTGTATCTCAATCAGCACTTATTACACACAATAACTCCAAAAGACATATTTCAAAAAATGAAAAAATTTAATTTCTATTTAAATGATTGAAAATTTATAAATATAAAAAATTTCTATTTAATATTTTAATTTAATAAAATTATATTTTCCTTAATATACTATTATCAAACATGGAGACACACAATTATAATGGCAAGGTCTACAGGTTGGATAGATTAAGGGAATATAAGATAAATTACGAAATAAAGTCTGTCAGGGGTCGGGATGTGCTATATATCAAACCGAAGGTAAGGGGGTATAAAATTGATACACCGACAGCCCAAAACTACTTGAACCAAGTAAGAGGTGCGGTGTATTTTGAGCACCATGCTATACCAATAGCACCACCTTTACCTACGATTGAAGAGAAAAAAGAGATGAAAGAAAATTACAGAGACTTGTTGCGGTATGGTAATTATGATATCATAAGGGACGACAGCAAGGAACACGAACTAGGAATAAATGAAAGCCGATATGCGGTAAGGATTAACGGCAACTTCCGATCATTCACGATGCGCGATGTGATAAGATTTATTGAGATTGTGTTGAACGACTTTGTAAAACGACAAGCACCCGAAGATAAGGTTAGCCTAGGTATTGAGTTTGTTGATTACTATGGAAAAGTATCAACAGGCTTGCACAAAGTTAATCAAATCTCGGTTGAAAAAGTTTTAGAAAGATTGTCAGCAATATTTCAAAGCAACGAAAGTCTTTACATGGATGAGAACGGAATAAACTTTGATAAATTAAAATTTGTATTGAAATCTGTTAAAATGCCGACTGGCGGGACAAGGCTACAGGTTTTGAACAAATTGGATATCTACAGAAAGCAAGGAGTAATCTGTATTACTAACAGCGATAACTTATGCTTAGCACGAGCAATCGTTGTAGTCAAAGCAAAAATTGAAAAACATCCAAAATACAAGACAATACTAATGGGAAAAAGAAAGATACAGCAGGAAATGGCCGAGGCTTTACATGATGAAGCGAAAGTCATTAAGGATGTGTGTGGAATACCAGAAATTAATACATTTGCTAACCACATTAAATACAATCTGGTTATTGTTGAATTTCCTGACAAAATCATTTATAAAACAGAACTACTTAATGCGAACGGAGAACGGCTGACTAACCTTTACATTCTAAAGACTGAAGGACATTACGATGCCATAACTAACATGAAGTCTATGATAGGAAAGGAAAACTTCTGTGAGTTGTGTCTAAGGGGATACCAAAAAAGACACGCCTGTGAAGCAAAATGTAGTATCTGTGAAACCAACGGATGTAAGGGAATAAATGACAAGAGCCAGTGGAAAGAATGTGAGCAGTGTAATAGAAAGTTTCCAAACACTGAATGCTTTAATAATCACAGGACGACAAACTGCGATATTAAAGCGAAATGTAAATCGTGCGGGCTGAATTACAGAAAGAAGGATGAGCACAAATGCGGATATGCGAAATGCAGAAATTGCAAACTAGTGAAACCGCTTGAACACCAATGTGAAATAGTCCAAAAAGAAATCTTACAGCCGTCAGAGCAATACATATTCTTTGACTTTGAAGCGACACAGGACACAGGCGAGCACATTGTTAATCATGCGGAAAGCCAGTATTACGATGCAAAGGAACCGCCAGTAATTCACAAGAACATTCAAGATTTCTGTAATTGGGCTTTTGACACTAAACACAGCGGATTTACATTTATTGCGCACAATGCCCGCGGTTATGATTGTCAGTTTATTCTTAAGTGGTTGGTTGATAATGGACAAACTCCATTTGTAATCTATGAAGGTGGTAAGATTATGATGATGACACTTAAGAAGTATCGGTTTATAGACAGCCTAAGTTTTCTTACGATGCCATTGTCAGACTTTCCAAAGACATTCGGACTTACGGAACTTAAGAAAGGTTTCTTCCCGCACTTCTTCAATACGGCGAAAAATAGAAACTATGTTGGTGTAATGCCACATAAGAAACATTACGGCTACGACACGATGCGAGGAGATAAACGAAAAGAATTTCTTGAATGGTATGACAAACAAGTGAAAGCACATAACCACTTTGATATGGCGAAGGAAATCGGTGAGTATTGTCATTCAGATGTTGATATACTAAGAAAGGGTTGTATAGATTTTAGAAACCAGTTTCTAGAGTTTGGTATTGACCCTTTTCAATATACAACTATTGCGAGTTGTGTTATGGCTTTGTATCGTGCTAAGTTTATGCCAGAGAATTCAATTGCGATATTGAAAGCGGAAAAGCAAAACAGGATGACTTCTAGGGCTTGTGTAGAATGGTTAGCATACAGAAGCAGGTTAGACAAAACCGATATTAAACACGCATTCAACGGAGGCGAAAAAATGTTTCAACTCGGGCAATCTCGTGTGTATGTAGATGGATGGGATGAGAAAAACAAAACCGCTTATGAGTTTTACGGGTGTCATTGGCACGGATGTGATAAGTGTTGGAATAGCAATGCTTTGAATGTGAAGAAGAATAAGACAATGGGCGAACTATACAAGGAAACAATGAGAAGAGAAAAACAACTTAACGAACAAGCAAAAGTAATAAGTGTCTGGGAGTGCGAATGGAACCTGATGAAAACCAGTGAAAGACTGGCAGAGGATACAAACGAACGAATTACTGAACAAGAAGGACTAAACCCACGAGAGGCAATGTTTGGAGGTAGAGTGAATGCTTTGAAATTATATTGGAAATCACGACATGATAATGAGTATGCGAAATATATTGACATATGCTCACTTTATCCGACTGTGATGTATTACGACCTTTATCCAAGCGGACACCATATAATTATTAGACCAAACAATGAGGAGGAAAGAAAAAGTATGGAAAATAAAATTATAAACAGAGAATATTTCGGAGTGGCTAAGGTTAAGATGCTACCACCTAGAGGCTTACTACACCCAGTCTTACCGAAGGCGGACAGAGGTAAGATGATGTATTACTTATGCGATAAGTGCGGAATGACTGAGCAACATGGAGAATGTAAGCACACAGATAAAGAACGAGCAATAACAGGAACATGGGCAACTCCAGAAATTTACAAGGCCTTAGAGAAAGGGTATAAGTTGATAAAAGTATATGAAGTATGGCACTGGAAAGAACAAAGCAGTAGCCTATTCAAAGAATACATAAAGACATTCTTGAAAGTAAAACAAGAGTCCAGCGGATACCCCGCGGGATGTAATACGGAAGCAGAAAAGCAAAATTACATAAAAAGTATGGAAGTTAAAATGGGTGTAAAGATGGATGAAAGCAAAATATTTAAAAACGAAGGACGGCGAGCAGTGGCTAAGTTGTGCTTAAACTCTTTATGGGGTAAGTTTGGACAGAAACAAAATAAAACACAGAACAAAATGATAAAGGATAAAGATACATTATACAAACTATTGAACGATAAATCAGTTGATAATATTAATATTAACATAATTAACGACAAAATTGTAGAAGCCAGTTATGACTTAAAACAGGATGCGGTGAGCGACCCGATTAAAACAAATATTGTGGTTGCTTTATTTACCACATGCCACGCGAGAATGAGACTTTATAATATGATGGACAGATTAGGCAATATGATATTGTATCATGACACAGACAGCGTAATATATACGACTAACAAAGAAATTAATGAGGTGGATGTAGAGACAGGCGATTTACTGGGAGGTTGGACAGATGAATTGAAAGGAGCAAAAATAAAAACCTTTGTGGGAGGCGGGCCGAAATGTTATGGATACTTATTAGATAATAGTAAAGCCAGTATGAAAGTAAAAGGATTTAGTATGAACTATGAAACGAAAAAAGCATTGAATTTACCGAATATGTTAAGTGTAATAAGTTGCGGGCTAGGTATTACAAACACTGAATTATTTGAGAATGGAAAAAATGAACTGGATGAATTGTTGGAGACTGATGAAGAATTACGGATTGCTAAGCGAATTGAGAAGTCTGGAAAAGTAGTTATAATAGAAAACAACAAAATTACAAGAGATAAACAAAAGAAAAAAATAACAAGTGAATACTTAGAAAAGATATTTAGTTTTACATATACGAAAAGACAAGTTATCGGAATTGTAGAGAATGCGATTGAAACTAGACCTTTTGGCTTTTAATGATATTTGAGAATTGCGCTTCGTGCTACGCACTCTCTCTTATTCTCAAACATCGTCGGCCATTAAAGTATCAAACGATGTTTTGTGATGACGAAGTCAGAACAAAATATCAAATAATTAATTTTTTTCCATAAAATTTTTTACCACTCTATATAGACCAATGACGACCCTCGCCAGACTATGTGAAAAATTTGAACAACTTTCAATTGAGAAGAAGAAGGAATTCTTTTCAGTAAAAGATGTGCAACAGGTAATTAATGAAGAAATTAAGGCGATTGAAAAAAGTAGAGAAGGCAAGCCAAAGGATACTTTTCCATTTGGTAAATATAAAGGTAAGAAAATTCAAGATGTTGCTACTATTGATAAACCATACCTTGAATGGGTTATGAAACAGCCGTGGTTTGATAAATTTACAGACATTAAAAGTGAAGTAAAAAAATATTTATAATAAAAAATAAAATTTTGCTATACATATATCAATGACAGACCTAAGCACCAAGCAGGACTACTTGAATGAAATTGAAAAATGGAACCTTGGAGGTGAAATAAAAAAGCCGACCATTAAATGGACAAAGCCCGACATTGTTTCTTTCTATGAGCAATACAAGCCAAGGGACGATAATGTTAAAGTAGTTATTCCGTTAGAGGAGACATTGACGAAAATGATGGAGGAAGAAAGCACTCCTTTTACGGCAACCGATTTGAAAGAAACGGGGATTACTGAAATAAAGGCTAATGTAGGAGAAGAGATAGCGACTGCTACATGTACAGAAGAAGGTTGTGTATTAAAGAAAGCGAGCGACACCACTCCTATTGTAAAAGGTAATGTTAAAAAAATAATACCAAAAAAAGTAAAGTAAAGTAAGTCAAATCACTAATTCTTTTTTTTTTTGCTTTATTGGTCTTCTATAAAATTAACAATAACATTAATATTGCTACCAGCCTCAGCCGACACAGCCTTCTGTGTGAATGTCAAAATATCACTCGGTGTTAATTGAATGTCATAAGTTCTGAGATTAATCTGTTGTGTTGAGGTAGCATTTACATAAAGTTTAAAAATTGTTGTTCCATTCGCTACAGCGGTTGCTTTAGTATCTATATCTACGATTGAAGTTTTAGCATCCACATCAACAAAACCAGCCCCCGTCAGTGTTCCGTTCAATATCATTTTTACAATATTTGATTTTGTATCCTCATTAGTAATACTTATTAATGAAGGAAAGACATTTGAATAATTGGTTAGACTATTGTTGAATAGTGCTTTATTCCTGATACTTAAAATGGGGCTTTCGGTTGTGCTTGTTTTTTCGTCTCCTTCCGCCGTATTTGTAATACTTGTATTAATAGTGTTGGAGCCTTCAACAAACAAACTACAACTAGCAGTTTTTAAAATTTGTATCCCTTCACCTCCATTAGCATTAAATATACCCGCAGAAAATGGTAAAGTTGTATTTCGCAGACTTACACCTGTATGAGCATTCGCATACTTAATTGTATGGACTAATTGAAATTCGCCCGTCTTTGGATTTTCAATAGAAAACTTAATAGCACCAAAGCCTAAATATTGAAATTGAATTTGAAATACATTTCCTTTACTCCAATCCATAAGTGGCATATCGCCCGTCCCGTCGCACGGGTCGCTCCAGTCTTCTTGTTGAATAAAATTGTCAACTCCTGCTATTGAATGAAGAATGTGGATTCCTGCAGCATCATCCATAAAGAAATAGAAACCGTTGTTGACATCACTTTCTCCTATTCCAATAAATGA
The DNA here is from genome assembly GCA_019918135.1 of Paulinella micropora. Lineage (NCBI taxonomy): Eukaryota > Cercozoa > Imbricatea > Euglyphida > Paulinellidae > Paulinella > Paulinella micropora. The sequence goes on along the minus strand of WBZZ01002636.1, from coordinate 121,184 downwards.
TTGATAGCCTTCGGCTTCATCTATATCCCATAAGGCAGTAAAACGACACATGATTCCAGTACCTGTTCTGTATTTTATTCTTTTTTTACTTACCATTACTGCTTGTGATGTATCATCAGCAGTTGTTTTCAATTCAGCCATATTATCCAAAAATGACACAGATGATTTTATTTCTGTTTTCGTCCATACCCTTGTATTAATGGTATATGGAAAGATTTCTTGTAATACTGGTGTTAATTGTGCAGTAGTTGTTTCACCGAAAGCGGTTTTCATATTATTGGTTTCAACATGTCCATCATATCCGACTTTGACATTTACAAAATCTCCGTCTGGATTTTGTGCGATTAAATTTCTCTGGTGAGACATATTATATAAAACAAAAAAAATAATTTTCTTTTTTATTTTTCTTTTTTAACTCATTAGAATTTCAATTCCCTTAACAACAATAGTCCTCTGAAGAATAGCATAAGTATAATAATTCAATTGCTTTACCCCTTCCGCACTCCATTCATACCGCCGTTCCGTATCCAATGATAGCCCAGCCACTTCATAACCCTCTTCTTCTCGCTTGTCATAAAGTGGGCGGTTGTGATCCCAGAAATCAACGTGGAACCAGTTATATTTATACACATTAGAGTTCAAAATAGCGGAGCCCTTGAGTTTTTCCTTCAAAAGCATATAATCCTCATCGCGTGAGCAAGTGATATCAAACTGCTGAATTCTATTACTATCCAAAGTAGTGTAATAAGAAGTAATCTTATCTTGCGCTCGGTTATCACAATCAAATGCGGTGTTTGAAGTTTCGGTATTATTGAATGCGCTAGTGTAAATTCGGCGAATTCTCTCACCCTGCGAGCGGTTCATCTTCAAAACAAATGACTGAGAACCTGTTGCGAGATTGGTTTTCCAAGAGATAGGGTATTCAGTCTTGAACGAAAAGCCTTCACCCGCAATCTTTTGTTGAACACCCAAAATAACATTCGGGTCGGTTTCAACAGCGAGAAATAAGTTAAGGTTGCTAACCTCTGCGGGTGCTGCGGTGGCGGTCGCTCCTGCTGCAACACTAAGGGCATCAGTTCCATAAAATACGGTTTTCTGTGTTCCCTCCCACACAATCCTCAAATCAAGAATTTCATTAAAACCGATAGTCTTATCAATTTCAAAAATGGTTCCAAAAAGCATACCGAGAGGAATAGACACATTGATAACGGGAGTTTCGGTGTTATCGGCTCCACCTTCAAAATACTTCGCCTCTTCATAAGAGACATTTACAACAGAGGCGACACCAGTTGCGTTAGCGATGAGCAAATCATTATGACGACGAGCATTGACAGATGGTGGAGAAATGGCTCCTGCGATAGCATTACCAAAACGATTTAATGTTGCCTGAAGATGAGCATCGGTATCAATACTACCCGCTACAGTCGCAGCACTTGCTTGTTGTCCAGCATACACGTTAGCATTAAAGGCGGTTGTAGCACGATGATCAACATTACACTTTTGAAGCATAGCCCCATAACCAGACCCAGCCCCGTGGTTATCTAAAGCCATAAATCTATCGTAAGAAATCTCTGGCTTCCAAATCATCTTAGTGTAATTCCCCACATGTTGAAGATTACACAGATACTGACCGCTTCGGCTTCGTAGTTCAATCGTCTTAATCATTGGCAAGCAGTCCATAGGAATTCGGTTATACCTTCCAGCACCGCCACCACGAGTAGGTGTGTAGGTAAATCGCAACACAGACCTCGCAAGGTTCAAAGGACGAGTTGGAATTTCAAAAGTTGATTCAATTCCACCCACGGTGGTAATCGGCACAACCGCAAGACTTTCGCGGGCAGTAAGTTTGTTAAGTGAATACTTACCGCGGATAAGTTCGCTTTGGCTGTGAGTAAGTTCTCCTCCATATTGGACAGGCATTTTTGTTTGTTTTGAAGTAGTGTAAATTAACTAATTCACCAGAATATATTTATAGAAAAAAATAAATAATTCTAAAATTAAAAATAATTAAGTTGATAGCAAGCTATCAACAATTGTCCCAAGGGACAAATTACCGCGATTTCAAAAGATTAAAGAATGAATTAAATAAACTAAAGTAATTCGTTTCACGAAAAACCAATAATGTCATAACGATACCTAAACCATTAAGATTTATTGCTTGGTCGTTTTCATCCGTCAAGTAAAACCTGAATACGTTGTTTGAATTAGCTGACAATGTTTTACCATACTCAGACCCGCTTCCATCATAGATAACAGAACCAAAAGGAATTTCGTTGGCTGTGTATATTTCTTGAAGCACATGATTATCACCTTCATTCACCAAATCCGATTGAAGATACAAAGTTTTTTCACCAGTTAGAATAATTACATTTGGAGATTTAATAAAATCATTAGCAAAGAAATATGTTGAATTTCTATCAAAACCCATTACCTCATGAATACGAGTATCACCATCAAATATAAACCGCGGTTGAATACCTCCGTTATTTGACACACTGAATGTTAATTTACCATCCTCGGGGTCTGTGTTGGTATTATTACTAGATACCACATAAGTATAGTCATTTGGGCTGACTGCCGTCAGTACCTCGGCCAGTTTATTTTTTAAGTTGTTCATTGTGTAGTTGCCCTCAGGTATTGTAATTAAAGCCTCATACCCGTCTTCGGATAATGTAAAAGTATTATATGGTGAAGCCACAGAGTAATACGACTTCGGAACATAGATATGAAGAATTTTACAATGTGTGGGATTGTCTAGCCCCTTCATATTGACTTCGTGTGTAAAGTCGCTGTCTGTCCCCGTTATTCGGTTTTTGCTGTTGATATAGTAAATACCCGTCGCACGACCTCCTTTATATTCCATGATATTTTAGAATTGCGTTTCGTGCTCCGCACTCTCACTTATTCTAAAACATCGTTTTTTCTTTTTTCAAAAAAATTAATGCTTATTGTAATCCTTAAAAGTGCGTAGCCCCCGATGTTTGTTGAAGACATAGTCTGAAACAAACATCAAATAAATATTTTTTAGATGAAAGTATTAAATCCGTATCCATTCTGTGCTTTTAACTTTTCTGCTTCGTCTTCTTTTAAGTCTGTGTAGCCAGTAGCAAATTTAAATCGGTTGCCTTTCGCCCGCTCCATTAAAAACCTCATAGAATGAAATCCGCATGTGTCCGAGGTGTTTGATTGGTTCTTAACTTGATTAACTTTCATCAATAAATAACTATCAGGATTACTTCGGTCAATTAGCCGTTTCATTTGTTGTTGAAAGTCTTCCGTTGGTTGGTAAAGTGCTAATGGGTCATAGACTTCAACACTCCTGTCTTTATCCAGACTTACCCATATAGCCATCCAGTGTTGTCCTTTTTTATTGCTCGGGTCAGTATTCATAATAAATCCGTATTGCCTTCTTTTTTCTGGATTTAATTTGTATATTTCATCACTTGCTATCGCTCCGAGATACCATCCATATTTTTTCATTATGTCGTCTATTTCATAAGTCATTAGTCCCCGCCCCTCACCCTGTTGTTCGTCGGGCTGTGGCTCCTCTTGCTGTGGCTCAGGCTGTGGCTCAGGCTGTTGCTCTGGTTGTTGTTGCTCTGGTTGTTGTTGCTCTGGTTGCTGTTGCTGTGGCTCTTGCTTTACCTCCTCTGGCTGTGTTTGCTGTTCATTTCTATATTTATTTATAAGGGCATTAACACAATCTTTTTTTCTCATTGAATGTGTCCATTCTTTTCTTGATAGATACTTTTTAATGTTTTTACGGAAAACACTTTATTAATCAAATCTTCTAAACCAGTTCCCGTTTGTAATCCCAAATATTCTGCGAGTTTCTTTTTTACTTCGTCCTTCTTTTGTCCAACATCTATTTTATGTTCTAAAATTTTGTCTATTATCCATTATGCTCTTTGGTTCCAACCTTTAACATCGTGGCCTTCATTTTTAAGTTTTTCCCTTAGTGCTTCACCAAGAATTTTAATAGTCAGTTTTTTTTCAACATTACTATTTGACAATCCATTCTTCAACATTAATCTGTATTTAGCCTCCTCTAGTTTGTTTCCTATATTTTTATTTAATGCTTCTTGTGATCCTAGCGATTTTTTCATTTGGTCTATTGTCAGTTTTTGTTCTTGAAATTGTTTTATGCTTTCTGCTATACTTTGTATTTTGCTAGGAACCCAATTATCTATATCTGCTTGAGTAAAAACTCCAGAATTTATGATTAATTTTTTATAGTCTTCAAATTCTTTATTTGGCTTAACTTTTACCTCTGGCTGTGCCTGTTGTTCTTGTGGTTGCCCCTGCTGTGGTGGCATAATATATTGATATTGTGGTGGCGGTGGTAATGCTTGTATCCTATTTTTTCTATCTTCTTCATATTTTACATCATCTATGAGTTTTTGCTCTCTTCTTAGTTCTCTGGCTTTTTGTTCTTGTCGTTCCTTAATATCTGATAGTTCATTGCGGTGTATCCTTGCTAACTCATCCTGCCTTTCCTTTGCATCTGCGTCTCCGCGACGCTTCTGCCTCTTCTTTTCTTCTTCAGCATCCGCCTGTGCCTTTTTCTCTTTTTGGTCAATCTCATCAATCTTTTCGTATTTTTCCTTTCTGAGTTTGTCTAAGTGGTCATTAATGGCGGTTCTAGTATTTTGCTCAATCTCCGACAAACTCTGGACTTTCCTTAAGTCTTCTTTCTTCGTTCTTGCCCGCTTTGCTTTTGGTCTGCTTAAGTATTTCATAAAAAGTGTAACAATTTGAAGTGTGCTCATATCATTTGTCTTTTTACCGAAATTAAGATAATATTTTTTACCCTTCTGGATAATATACGGCTTACCGCTCTTATTCCTATAAACCCTCGGGGGTCTTAATTTCTGTTTCTTTGTTTTTTTGGTTTTAGCAACCATCGTATATTTTAAACAAAAAATATTTCCTTGATATTTTAGAATTGCGTTTTACTGCCCGAAGGGCGTAATCACTCTACGAGATGGTCGTGCTGTCGCACTCTCACTTATTCTAAAACATCGTTTCTTCTTTTTCCGAAAAATAAACTGGGTTTCGATGTTTGTTGAAGACGTAGTCTGAAACAAATATCTTTAAAACTTGAGTGCTCCACGTCCTCTCTGCTTACCATACCCCAGTCTTGATGCTACAGCCCCAACACTACCAGCGTAAGGCACCCCGACACTACTTAATGCTCCCGCAGTCCTTGAGATTAACTTATTACCGCGAAGAAATTTATCAACTGCAAAGACCGTTTTGCCAACTTTTTGCCAGTTGATTTTACCACCTGCTTGTCCCTTGCCTCCTTGCTTCTTCTTGCGACCAGTCTTCTTTTTACCTCCAGCCATGTTTGTGCTTGAGTTAATAGTTCGTTTGCCGATTGTTGGAATGACTTCAACACGAGTTGTTTTAACTACCATAAAAGATAGATGAATATATAATACAGAAAAAATAATTATTTAAGATATTTTATTCCGACTTCGTCATCATAAAACATCGTTTTTTTTGTTGTTTTTTTTTTTTTTTTTTTTTTTTTTTTTGCTTTAATGGTTTCCGATGTTTGAGAATAAACGAGAGTGCATAGCACGAAGTGAAATTCTCAAATATCATTTTACTTCAACCGATAAGCAAAATTTTTTCTTAACTCATCATCAACACTTGAGACATAAAGAAAATTAAATCGTTCCTTTGTAGCCTCGTGATACTTTTGAAGAAAGTAATCAAAGTCAAAAGATAAGTCTAAGTGTTTATACACGAGTTCCATTTTGTCCTGAGACTGCCCCGGAAAGATTAATAAATAATCTAACTGCTTAATTGCTTCTGGCCGTAGGTCGTTCAAATACTGACTAGACATAATAACCTTTGATTTATAGTGTCTGTTCTTTTTTAACAAATCGCTTACGGATTTGTCTCTTAATCCACTCCCTAAATCGTCCAAAACAAAAACTACCTCTGGAGATATATATTTACTTGGCCTTTCTTTTGCCTCTGCGGTGCTCTGTTTCTTTTTTTCTTCTTTTCCAAAGTATAAAAATTGTGGCTTCTCTATTTCTTCTTTGTCTTGTTTTACTTCTCCTTCGTGTTGCTCGTCATGTCTGTTCAGTTTGTCTAACTCATAATCAATGACATTTACACCATCTGATTTAAGAAAGGTATATATCGCCATCGGGTTTCCTCTGTTCTTAAAGTGCTTTACCATTGCTTTATAAATGTAGTCCTTGTGTATCGTTGAAGCAATAATGACAATGCGGGTTTTTCTGTCTGTCGTCCGTTTCAGTATTTCAAAGAGTGCTGTTGTTTTCCCGCTCTTCTTACGGGCTAGCAGAAATATATTTGCATACGGCTCGTTGAATAATTTATAACCCTTGGCTTTTTTATCTCCGTTTCCATCCTGCTTCACGGGCTTAACTTTGACATTGTTAATCTTTTCCATTGCTATATTCTAAGCGAGGAATTCTAGGCACACAACAATTCGGCCCGCTAAATTTCCTGTATCAATATTTCCGCTGTCAGTTTCAACGACTTTAAATGTATATTGTCCGTCTGTCCATCCTACAACACCCAAATTATAACCGAGGTTTGAAATGTTTGCTGTTGTGCTGTCTGCAAATGTTCCAATAATTCCAATTCTATCCATATAAAGAATTCTGGTTTTTGTCTCTGTCTGGTCGTTCATATAGTGGATAAATTTTACATTCATTTTGGTGGGTGTGAATGACATTTGGATATTTTTATTAAATGTGTTGCTTCCTCCAGCAAAATCATTGCTTAGAAAAATAATCTTTTGGTATTTATAGTCAGTCATGGTTATATTACTACTCATAAACTTTTTAATAATAAAAATATTTTCGCGGACTGCCTGCGACTTTTACTCACGGATAAGTGAAAAAAAGAATATAAGTTGTGTTTATTGTATCCAGAGCGGGATTAACTCAAAAATCAAATGTATTTACAAACCAATGTCAGATTGGTGTATAAGTTTTGATAAAGCACTACCTTTAATCTGTGATGGTGATAATAGATGGTATATGACACATATATACGAATGCTCACTTCTTTGAAGAAGGTGATGGAAGGCAAATGCCAATCAATAGTGTTAGGATTCCGACATAAGTATTAGCAACCTCACAAGGTAAGTTCTTTTCAGATAGCCTTACGATACAAAGGGTTATAATGGCAATAATGATACCCATTTGAAATAAGTATTTAATAAGTCGGCTGTCTGTCGGTCTGTTTGTTATACAACAACAATTCCAGTTATCTTCCAATTCGTGCTCTACTTTTTTTTCCTCATTCTTCAATGAAATGTCTAAAACACGATTTTTCAACTCTGGTGTTAGTTCGCCGTCTATTTCAATGACTGGCGGTGGGGGGTGTAATCTAGGAGGCATTAGTAGAAAATACGACTGCTCGGATTTCGGCTAGTTGGTTTGCTTGGTCTTGTAGTATATTCATAAGATTTTTATTTTCTTTTTCTAAATTAACTACCCTTTCTGATAATTGTTGAACGGCCTTAATTAACGGGGCTATAAACTCGGAATAACCTATACCATAACCGACATCGCCACTATCAATACATTTAACATCTTCTGGATTAACACTCACACCTTTCAATTCGTATTCTTTTCTTTGCTTTGGACACGGAACCATAATTGTTTCTTTTATAAATCCGCCAAAATCTAGCATATCCATTTCTGTTAGTATTTCTTCTAATTCCTGTGCTATTAAGCCAGTCCTACATTTCTTTTTGTCATCAATCATACGATAGCAAACTGGATTTAACTTATTAATAAAATCTAAGCCTAAACATTCCTTTATATCTTCTTTTTTTCTCTTGTCTGAATATTGAATTGGATTAGACAATACCCATAATTGCCCATCGCTTGCTCTTAATGACATTAAAGCAGTATTTGAATTATTCTCCCATATGAAACCACTCGTTGAAGAACCATTCACTCTAAATCTAATAGAATAAGAAGTTAATCCTCCACCTCCTCCTGCTGGTGCTGTTCCTCCACTTAATGATTTATTTGCCCCAGACTGGCTCATATAAATCCCCCAGTTTGAATCTCCAATGTCCCATACAAATATTCCTCTCGCATTCGTCCCGTCTGTTTGTCCTTGAATTGCTATTTTTGCCCCATTAGTTGATGCTGATGCCGTTGTTAGTGTGCCTGTGTATGTAATTCCCGCATTTGCCGTAATCAATCCTTTTGTCCATAAAGTCCCGTTTGCCCCGTTTAATGACATTAACAATTGCTCTGCTGAATTTTCCCACACAAAACCCATTGTAGAATCATTAGCAACCCTAAACCGAAAACTATACGAACTAAAATCATTTCCTGAAACTGCCGTACCATTTGCTAAACTTTTGCTTGCTCCACCAGATGCTGCATAAATTCCCCAACTCGTATTTGTTGTATCCCATAGAAATATTCCTTTTGCATTTGTTCCGTCTGTTATTCCCTGAACTCCTATTTTCGCTCCACTTGTATTTGTTGCTGATGTTAGTGTGCCAGTATATGTAATCCCCGCATTTGCTGTTATTAATCCGCTTGCGGTTGCCGTTGTTGTTGATATACTCGCATTTGCCGTGATTAATCCACTCGCCGTTAGTGTCGTCGTTGATATACCCGCGGTTGAAGTAATTGTTGTTCCCGTTATTGTTCCACCATTTGTTATGTTGTTTGAATTCATATCCAAAGCACCATAAAACCGCATACCGCCAGCATTGTTAAAACGGACAATGTCAGACGAAGCACTTTTATTATCCAAAAGTTTTGAAATATAAAGTCCCGCCCCTTTTACATCAGATGCTACATTCGTAAATACATAACCTCGTTGGTTCGCGTTTCCACTTGTAGCGGTATTTAGAGTAAATAAGAAATACTGATAATCTCCTGATGTCTGTGAAAAGAATATATCTCCTCCATTTTGGTTTAATATACGTGCCCCATTATATGTTATATTTCCACCATTAGTGATAGTTTGATTATTAAAATCGGCATTGTTCGTTAAAGTTAGATATTTTATCACAGTGCTCGCCCCATTAAATGTTTTGCTTCCTGTTATGGTTTGGTCTGTTGATAGTTTTACATTTTGCCCGTCCAATGTGTCCGCATACCCTTTTGTTGCGCCATCGGTCGCTAATGTCGGAGTTCCAAGGTTGGCTATTTTGCTACTATTACAATCTAGCCCCGAAGCATTTACCCAACCGACGATTGTCCCGTCAAAAATGAAACTTATTTTTTTCGCAGAAATTTCAAAGTTGTAATATGTTGCTGTTTTCATATCCAAACTAGCAATTGACCCGATATTACTGGTAGAATTGAAAACGATAAATGTGCCCTTTGTTGTTGAATTGATTGAATTTCCCGTTATTTCAACACCACTGCTATATGTCTTAATTCCTGCTATGGTTTGGTTAGCAGTTAGTTTCACATTTTGGCCGTCTAATGTATCCACATAACTTTTGTTTGCTCCGTCCGTTGTTGCTGATGGTGTGGCTAAGTTTGTTATTTTGTTGTTATTCAAAGATAGTGTAGTGCCTGTTGCGGTTATAATTACATTATTACCCGAATATAACTCAACATACGAACCCGTTATTTGTATCGGATACCAAGTCGCTGTTGCTGTCTTTTGTGCGGCAATCATTCCTATTTTTGTATCAAAGGCTATGCCGATGCCGTCAAAAGTAGTTGGATTGGATGAACCACTTACTTCCAAAGTTGATGTAAATTTTTTATTCCCTGCTATGGTTTGGTCTCCTGTTAGTTTAACCACCGAAGTATCAAGGGTGGAAACATCAACACCATCAACCAAATTAACATTTGTTATGTTTTGACTTTTCATATCAATCCCCGCACTAGCATTTATTATGTTGCCGAATGTTTTTGTTCCTGCTATGGTTTGGTCTCCTGTTAGTTTAACCACCGAAGTATCAAGAGCCGAAACATCAATACCATCAACATTACCAACATTTGTTATTGAAAATCCTCCCATATTTAAACTACCCGTCATAGCCGTTGTGCCGTCCTTTGCTAATTTTGTATCGGTATATGCTTTTGTTGAAGCATCATTGTCATAGAATGGTGCTGGAAGTCCGCTGATTGCTGTCGTGCTGTTAAAATTTAAAACATTATTTGTCAATGTCATTCCACCCCCTGTTGTTGGAGAAAAAAATATGGACGAGCCGACAAAAGATAATGGATAGCCCGTTGCACCACCGGCCTCCGACGAATAGATAGAGCCCATATTATTGTTGTAGTTGAAGAATAATTTGCCTGTGTTTAATGGATTTGAATCTTTTACGGCCACATAAGTAGTAAATGTTTTATTCCCTGTTATTGTTTGGTCGCCTGTTAGTTTAACGACTGCGGTGTCAAGAGCCGAAACATCAACACCATCAACATTACCGACATTTGTTATGTTAAATCCTCCCATATTTAAATCCGCTATCATCATGGCAAGACCATCTAATCTTACGAAAGGAGAGTTTGTGTTTCTCCATTGTCCTGTGCTATAAATGTGCAGTTGGTTATTGGTAGGTGTTGTTATTGTACAGTCGCTGTGTGTATCAATTGAACCATCCGCTGACACTTTATCATTATTGTCTTCGTGCTCAGATATCCAAGTATCAACATCTTTGGTATTTAGTAAATTGACACCTGTTATATTTAGATTACCTCCCATACTAATGTTGCCAAATTCATCAACATTTATCGGAAAAGTTTTATTTACCCAGTTTATTGAGTTATATGTTAGATAACTATTCATCGCCACTGGTGCTGTAATGACTACATCTGTGAGTGTATCAATTGAGCCGATTGTTGTATTTCTCCATTTACCATCTATATCATTATATGTTAAGTATTGCCCGACCGTTGGAGCGGATATGTTTGTGTCTATCAAATTATATAAACTTGTTTGGTGCGGATTGGCTGTATTAGAGCGGTGTTGAGTTGAGGCTTTGACTTCGTCATTATCCCTTACTCGTTGTTCTGTATAATATAGATTTTTTCCTTCTTTTATGTCTGTAGTTGATTTGGTAGATAATCTTGTGTCAAATCGTAAATCCGTATAGTAGAGGTTCAAAGGGTTTTCATCTTCTGGCACTCTGTCTGTATTCAGACCGACTATGTTTGTGTTGGTAAGGTCAAGGTTAGCTATTGATAGGCTGTCTGTTGCGATTTCTGACAAGCCTAAGAGCGACTTGAAGGAGGAACCTGCCATATTCGTATATTAATTATTTATTTATTTATTTAAAAAATACTAAAATATATTAATCTTAGTATAAATGCCGTCTCCCGAAGCAAGTCGTAAGAATTGGGGTAAGGCTGTGGAAAGTATTAAGAGAAAAAAGCAACAAAAGGTTGAAATAGCGAAAGAGAAATTAGCAAAGTGTAGAAAGGCTTATGTAGGCGATGATGAAGAGATGGAGGAAAAGATAAACCGCATGGAGGAAATTGGTGTTGCTAATGATATCATTAATGGAAAAGACCAAGATGATACACCAGAAGAAAGCAGTGAGAGTGATGAAGAATGTGATTTTACAGATATTATTGCTGAAAAGATGGCTAAGATGAAAATAAGAAGAAAGAAAGCGGAAGCAAAGAAGAAGGTAAGCAAAAAGCCTGTGCCTGAGCCTGAACCTAATGATAGCGAAAGCGAAAGTGAAGAAAGTGAGGAGGAAATGCCAGTAAAGAAAAGTAAGGGTAAAAAGTCAAGCAGTGTAAGTGTAAAAGTGTATAATCAATCTTCTGGTGGTGCTAAGAAAGAAAAAAATAATGATATTGAAAAATGTTTCTTAAAATTTTGATAATATATCATGGATAATAAGCACACAAATCAGCAACAACAACAAGAAACTCCTGAGCAGACTGAGAGAAAAGAAAAACTTGAAGAAGTGGCAGAGATACATTTTCAATCAAAGCCCGCTAAGATATGGAACACAATAACATCACCAGAAGCAAAACCACTAAGTCAAGTATTTATTGATTTAATGGATATGTCAAAGGTTGCGACAAAGAAAGGTAATGCTAACTATAATTTTGGATTAGTTGCTATAGATGTATATAGCAGTCATGGGTGGATTGAGCAAGTCAAAAATAAAATAACTGGTTATGTCTTAGAAGGGTTAAAAAAAATATTTACTAAAAAAGTTCCTGAAAGAATTACTTCAGATAATGGCGGTGAGTTTAAGGGACAAGTCAGTGAATATTTCAGACAAAATAATATTGAACATAGAACTGTCCAAGTAGGCGATCACAGAACAATGTGCATAATTGATAGGTTTATTAGAACAATACGAAATGAATTAAACTTGATATGGGAATTTAATGAAAATTTTCAATAGGTTCCTATTATTCATGAGATTGTTGATGCTTATAATAAAACATATCATACAACAATTAAAGCAGTTCCGATTAATGTTTTTGAAGGAACAGAAAAGAACACTCAGGAAATATACCGAAATCCTTTAATTAATGAATTCCCTAAGGGTACAAGAGTAAGAAAGGAATTAGAAAGAACTATTTTTTCTGAAGGGGACAAGCAATTCAGTAAAACTATATTCAAGGTTAAGGGCCGTAAGGGCTTCAAAGTCATACTATCTGAAGAGGACTTAGTACGACCGTCAGAATTATTAAAGACTAATATTGAAGAGCACCATGAAGAAACGGAACCGAAGGAGCAGTTATCGGACAAAGTTAAACAAATTACAAAAGAGAAAAAATATTAATTTATTAAAATCATTGGATGTAAAACCTGAGAATGTCAGAACTAGTAAGAGAGAAAGGAAGGCGAAAGTCTAATTTGATGCTTGAGTGATTTAATATGTCGAGCTTTGTTTCCATTATGTATTTCAGCACCACATCCACACTTAAAATCTTTATGTTTCCAAATTTTCTTCTTTTCTTTTTTGATTGCTTTTGTTTCTGTATCGTAATTAATTTTCCATTCCTCGTATTTAGGTATTATATTTTCCTCGTGATATTTCTTTGCTTCTTCCAATGCTTGTTCTTTTGATTTATTCTTTCCAATACAGAAACTCTTACACATAACCTTTCCTCCTTCTCTCTATTGAACTTTTACCATTGGCTTCTTTTCATTATTCTTTACCATTACACAACCTCTAGACATTCTAAATCTCAGCGTGTATTCGTTAGTCATCCTACATGTGTATTTATTTTATTTCCTTAAATAATAATTATTTAATGCAGCAGTATTTATTGCTTTTTGCTTACTATATTGAATAATCAATAGTAAGCAGAAATAATGAATAACGGCTCCTTGTGTGGTTTGTGTGCTTCAAATGCATCGAAAAAGTGTGCCAAAGTGCGACCCTATACTACTTTCAATGTAAATTTACTCATTTTGAATGTAGGCATTAATATTCTACTATAGCTAGTTCGAACATTCTAACGCCTAGCTAGCACACTATAGGTAGGCACAGTAGATGTAGCATTGAAAAAAAATGTTTTCATTGAAATTTCTCAATTCTCAATAAATTGATTGAACTAGTTCAAGTATTCATGATTTCAATCTATGCATAGACATTTCAATTCTTACATTGATTTTCAGGGGAAAATCAAGCAAAATTTCAATACACTACTAGCACTAGATCTCCCCTTTTAATGTGGTGTAGTAACACTAATATTAATGTTAATATTAGTAACACTAGATA